>CAUYQV010094296.1:0-31580 GCA_963574575.1 Galagoides demidoff | reverse complement strand
TATTTTATTATTTTTGTCTTTTTGCAGTTTTTTTTTTTTTTTGGGCTGGGGCTGGGTTTGAACCCATCCAGGTAGATCTTGACTCTGACCACTTTGCACTGCCTCCACTGCCACCACCAAGCCACACCCCTCTCACCTTCCTTACCCACCTCTAGTCTATTTCCATCAGCAGCCAGAGGGATTTTTAAAAAAACAAAGATCACATCGTCTTCCTGCTTCGAATCCTTCCCTGCCACCTACTGTGTTAGAACAAAATCCACATTTCCCCATGTGAGTTCTGAGGCCCACTTTGCTGTTACCAGGCCTGTGCTTCCACCCCAACTACCGCTGGCTCCCTCAGCTCTGGCCTGAAGACTTGTTTTCACTCTTCACTAATCCTCAACAAGCCAGGCTTGTTCCAGTCTCAGGTTCTACGTGCCCAGATCCTCCCATGGTGTGTGCTTGTCTTTCAAGTATTAGAGTCACCTCCTCCAGGGAGCCCCCCCCACTACCTTTGCTAGAACAGCTTCTGCTTCAGCTTTATTGTCTCAGCACTTACCAGTATCTGAAGTCACAGAATTGATTTGCTTAAGCACCTTATTTCTGAAACAATCTACACTTGGAGTGCAAGTAATTATAATAGATATCAACATGTGTCTGAGTGTTAATATTTTGCCTTTTGTGTGCGTCAGTTCTCTCTTTCTTTTTGAAGAACTAAAACAGAGACAGGTAAGTCCCACCCAGCCCTCCTTCCTCTCTCCCTCCCCTCCACTGAAGTTGGAATATATCCTTCCCTGTATGTTATCATATTTTCAAGCAATGTGTAAAAGCACAAACAATAAAGACTTTATATTACAGACTCATTTTTTCTTTTGTAAAATTATACACAAATGATATCCTACTCCTTTTTGCAACTTGCTTTTTTTCCCCACTGAACATTGCTTTTGAGATTTATCCGTGTTGGTATCTGTAGCTTTTCCTTGACGCTGCTAAATGGTTTTCCTACACATAAGTAAGCCACTGTTTGTGTTTCCATCTCCTACTTGAGGGATGGTTAGGTTGTTTTTGCTTTTTCTGTGCTATAAATGATGCTGCAGGTGAACAACCTTGCCCAAGTCTATTTGTGGCAACCTCTCTTTAATGTAGACACTTAAAATAGAATTTTGGGTCACACACTATGCATGCATTCAGGGCGATCACTTAATTACTTAAATTATTGTCTGTCTCTTGATAGATAGGGTGCTGGTGCTCTCACTTTGGTGCACATCAGAATCATCTGGCTGGCTTGTTAAATTAAAGCCCAGACTGCTGGGCCCCGCCCTAAGCATTTCTGTTTTATGAGGCCCGGAAGTGGGCGCTGAGAATTTGCCTTTCCATCCAGTTCCCAGGCGGTGGTGCTGCTGCTGATCTCTGCACCACACTTGGAGAACCACTGGGCTAGGTAAGCCAAATCTTGCTGGCTTGCAAACAACACAGACTCCTTATCCAACAAGAGTCAGAAGGAGGTTGTGAGCCGCTGTGGCTATGCTGTCTTATAATTATCTCAAGTCAGGCTTCTAGAACATGGAGAATGTTCATTCATTGTCTTCCTGTGTTTCCTATCCTGCTGATAAGATATTTGATGCCTTTTGCATTCTTTGTCTTTTGGCCACTTTTCTTCTATTTTTAATTACTATATATTTTTTTCCTCTGGGAGCTTGCACAATCAATCACCATTGCTCTGAAATCTCATGATGATATGCCCTGGTGGGTCTCTTTTTATCTATGGTGCTTGGCACTTGGGGATTGCTTTCATTCTGGAAATTTATCTCCTGTCCTGGGAAGTCCCAAGTTATTTCTTTGATCTTTCTGGTAATCCTATTTTGTCAGCTATTTGGATCTATTGGTCTGACCCTCTTAATTTTCTTATCTTTTCTTTTGTAAGTATCCCATCTCTTTATAGTTACTTTATTTTCTAGAATTATTTAGCTCCATATTCCAAACTTTCTATTATCTTTACAGTTATGTTACATATTTTTTAAAAAAATAAACTATGTAGTTTTAGAACAGTTCAAAGTTTGAAGACATTGTGAATAGAGTGAGTTCCCATGTAACTGGGAACTCTATCACATTGTATGATACATTTGTTATAATTAACGAACCATGATTAGGGCATTTTTGATTAAAACTCATACTCTATTCAGATTTCCTTCATTTTTGCTGAATCTCCTTTTTCTCTTCCAGAATTCTATTAGTACATGATGTCTCCTAAGGCTCCTTTTAATGGTGACAATTCTCAGACATTCCTTGTTCTTTATGATTTTGACAGGTTTGAGGGGTACTGGTCAGACATTTTATAAAACATCCCTCCACTGGGATTTGTCTGGCTTTTTTTCATGATTAGAGTGGGGTTACGAGGCTTAAGGAGGAAGACCACAGAGGTCAAGTGCCATTTTCATCACACCAGATCAAGGGTGCACACTGTCAGCATGACTTACCACTGTTGACATTGACCTCCGTCACCTGGCTGAGGCTGTGCTTGTCGGGTCTCCCTACTGCGAGGTTTCTCTTCCCTCCCCTTCCGCCCCTCCACTCTTTGGAAGGATGATGCTCTCTGCAGCCCACAGAGGCTTTAACGAGTCCTGCTCTCTGTCCGTAGGGCTACTATCATATTTTTATTTCCGCATTTCCCTCTTTTTTTAAAGCAACCTTTTATTCTCTGTTAATGGCTGCAGTATGTTTAGTTATCTTCCTGAGGATATGATAGTTTTTTTAAAAAGTGTTCTACATTTTTCTTCTCCCAATTCCTTTTTCAAAGCGTGTTTTTCTCACATTAGAATCTTCCCTCACGTGTTGATTCTTGGCTGTCTGTTCATATTTTAATTCTGGGACATTAAGAATTAAGAAACTGTTGGAAAGTTCTTTTATTTGAGACAAGAGTCTCATTTTGTTGCCCTTGGTAGAGTGCCGTTGCGTCATAGCTCCCAGCAACTTCAAACTCTTGGGCTCAGGCAATGCTCCTGTCTCAGCCTCCCAAGTAGCTGGGACTACAGGTGCCCGCACCATGCCTGAGTTTTTCTATTTTTAGTAGAGATGGGGTCTCGCTTTTGTTCAGGGCTCAAACTCTTGAGCTCCAGCGACCCACCCACGAGTGGTAGGATTACAAGTGTGAGCCGGTCAACTGGAAAATGAGTGAAGCTCCTCAGCGGCTGGGCACCTGCTTGGCCGTTTCACTGGGCATGTTAGTCTTCAGGGACTGCTGTGAAAAATCACCACACTGTTGGTGGCTTAAAGCGATGCCAGTTCATTCTCTCCGAGTTCTGAAAGTCGGACACTGGGAGCTGGTAGCACTGGGCAGAAGTCAAGGAGTCAGCAGGGCTGTGCTGCCTCCGGGCCTGGGAGGAGAATCTGGGACTTGCTGCTTCCGCTCGCTGGTGGAATCTGGGTCCTGCTGCTTCCGCTTGCTGGTGGCTGCTCGAGCTCCTTGACCTGGGCCTGCCATCACCCTGTCTCTGCTGCTGGCCACATTGTCTCCTCCTCTTCTGTGTGGTGGCATCTAAAGACCACCTAGACAATCCAGGATGACTGCACCACCCTCAGACCCTCTGCAAACCCCTTTCTTCTTCTAAGGCAACAATTCCAGGCTTATGGGATTAGCCCCCGACACTTTGGGTGGGCGTCATCCCGCCTGCTGTACTAGGGGGCCCTGTTGTTTGTGCTGTTTCTGGAGTTTTCTCTTTGCTCTGCCTGGCTGCCATATGCTTGGTGCTGAGGGGGCAAAGGCAGCCAATTACCCTCACGTGTGCAGGCTTTGGAGAAAATATTCCTGTTGATTGTAGAGAACCTCAACCTTGGTGAGATCTGTGGCCCCAAGACATGGAGAGACCAGTTGAATCTCTCCAGAGAGGGAACTTGAGTCTTGTGTTGGTGTAGAAGACGGTCCGCAAGCTTCAGGGGGTGAGAGGCAGCTTCTTAAATAGACTGCTCTCATTTCCTGTTTGCTGCACCCTTACTTTCCATTCCTGAGCCTTTCTGGGGCTCTCGGGCAGAGGGAACCCATCTGCTTCTGGACCCAAACTGCTGGTTTAGAGAATGACTTTCTGGTCTCCTCTGTAAGGCACCCCCAGTCCCTGAACTTTCAGTTGACAAAATGTCATCATTGTTGTCTTCTTCGTCCTTGTGGGGCTTAATGTGATTAAAAAGCCTCCCTTTACTCTTGTGCATGTGTGTGTGTCTGTGTGTGTGCTTTGCAAGGAAGCATAGGTTCAATCTGCCATTTAAAATTACATGTGGCTCTCAGCATGTGGTCCCCAGCCAGCAATGTCAACATCACTTGGAAACTTGTTAGCCATGCAGATTCTCAGCCCCATCCCAGACCTTCTGAGTCGTGAAGGCCCAGGGAGCAGTCTAGTAATCTGCATTTTATCAAGCCTTTCTGAGGATTCTGATATACGCCAACTGGCAAGAACCACTGTCCTGGGATGTATTAATTCCTCTCTTCTCCCTCCCTACTAATCCAGGGAGGGTCTCCCTGATGAGAGCGCGCAATCACTTGAGCCCAGAGCACCACCTTCAGGCCGCAGTCATCCCTGGAGGAGGCTAGCAGAAAGACTCACCACGTGTCTGTTTTAGAAGTGAATATTCCTTCCATGAAGGCCTCTGGGGGCATCCACTTAACTGGCAGCATTGCACAGCCCCCCTTCCGGTAGTAGCTCGCTCTGTGGGGAACAAGAAGAAAACCCATCTTGGATCCAGAGATAGCAACAACTCTGCCGGCAAACTTGAGAAAGTGGCAACAATGTAGCCTACCCATTAAAGGATGGAAATTAATGAGGGGTCCTTGGTGGTTCAGGAGGAGATCAGTGGTGCACAGATCATTTAGTTAAAACTGTGGTGTCATTTAATAGGAAACAAAATAGCCGACGAGAGCAAGGAAGAAAAGATCTACTCAGTGACGAGGATACCGGCTAGCAGATGTTTAGCTTTCCCTGTTGGGCTTTGTTTATTATAACTCACAAGGAGTCACATTACCCCAACCTCTAAGCGCAGAGTGTTTCTGACGATCTGCAGTAACGCAAGCTCTCTAATGGCAGAGCTGAGAGCAGGGCTTCCGTCTTCTCCTCCTGGATCCTTTGTGGCATCCACACGGCATTTAGTTCACTACAGCCCTCCAACAAATAATCTAGACAGCTGTCTAGAAGCCGCCTCCCATAACATACCCGGACAAAAGAACCAGAGAGCTGGGCGCTGACTTGGCTTAAAAGGTAGGTGAATTAATTTATTAGTTTTTATTAGTAATGTCGTTGATGTAACTCACTTACAAAAGCCAATAAATTAACTCATCTACCTTTTAAGCCCGTTGCATGCCTAGCCTGGTGTGCTCCTGCCTGGGTGTGGAATGGGAGGCGGCTTCCTGCCAGCTGCTTACTTAATTAATTACTTCAACAAACATGTGCTGAATATTTAGTGTGTATCAAGTACTCTGCCACATGCTTGCTGAGGACGTAAGTAAGGCATGGTCTCTCTCTCCCCCAAGGATACTGTTTAGTGGGAGAAATGGATATATATGCAATTGCAGTACAGAGCAACACATATAATAATGCAGGGATGTTCACGGACCAAGCAGCGCACGTAAAAAATTGAGGCATTGTCCTCGAGGCAGGGGTCAGGTGCAGGGAAACTAGGGGAGCGGAGTGGCCACGAAGCTCTCCTGGAAGAACAGTCCTGAGCCACGCAGTTGTGCAGGGTAGGTGGGGAACTGTGGCAATGTGGTAACTCAGGGTGGTTGACACCTAGAGCAGGGGGCCGTTAGAACTGAAGCCTGATAGAAGTGAAGGCAGTTAACAGAGGGCATCGGGTCATGCTACGGTGGCGTTTATATTTGGAACCGGGGGATTCTGAGAAAGGAGGGGAAGGAGTGTGGAGACTCCAGGTAGCAGAAGGCGGGAAAGTGGACCGTGCTCTCACTGATGGAGAGCAGTGGCCGGTGGCTCCAGGGAGGGCTGTGCTAACTCAGGCTTCCACATGCTGCTCCCCTTGCTAATGTGATGCTAATCCTCGGGAGAGGGAGAGTTACCAGTTCTCACTGAGGCCCTCAGGACTGTCTGGATCAATCGCCTTTACTCTCCAAAGAGTTAAAGCTCTGGATGACATCCCTGCTCACTCTACCTGTGAGTTAGGGAAGGGGTATTTAGTGACTTGTTCAGCTGGTGTACAAGTCAATGTTGTTACTGATTAGGGAAAAAAAAAGAACACTCAGGAGTTGGGAAAAGGGTGAGATAAAGTTCAATAATAGTAGTACTAGTTTTTAAAGTTGAAAAAAATTATTACCTTTTAAATGTAGCATTGAGAATATGACAGGGTAAACAAAATGAAGATGGGCTAAGTGCCTGAAGGTTCTGAACTATACTTCCAGGTCTCCTGGTGGGGGTGAAACAGCCATGAGCTGGGCCTAGCACCCTGTTAGTTGTGGGAGCTGATATCTGGGGTGACGGGTGCTATGGCCACCTAGAATTCCTGAGTATTGAGAAGAGGGGTTGAGGAAGTTAAATAAAGTTCACTTTTAAAAAAGTTCACTTTTTTTCCTCATCAAGTATCCGAGTTATTCTGCGTCTTAAAACATGGCAGGATTAGAGAGTTGGAACCAGGAAGACAACCTAAGCAGGAACTTGGTGGCAATTATCAGAGGCAGCCTGGCTCTAGATTTAGAACTTTAGCAGTGGGCACTCATCAGTTTCCCACATACTGAAAAGGAGATTCATGACACGTGGGGTGGCGAGTTGACAAGGTACCGGGAGATGTTGGAAGGAACAAGCAGCTGCGTCCCCTTGTGGGGAGTGAGGGCTGAGCTGGAGGACACAGGCCTGCTGGTCTTTCCTCACCTGTAGATATCTCGGGCCATTCCAAAGTCTCCAATCTTGGCCACTCTTCCAGGGCCGGGACAGGTCAAGAGGCAGTTCCTGGCAGCAATGTCCCTGGGAAGAAAAAAACAAGATGAGAAAATGCATTTCCTCATTTTTTCCTGGGAAGATAAATTGCAATACCCTGCACCAGAATTTTTACCTCCAATCTGAGGCTCAGTGGTCCCCCCCTCTGTCCTATATTTCCTTTGTTATGTGTTTACTGGACTTAACACTGGTAAATAGTTTTACCAACTCTACACCTCAGAACTAGCAGGAAAATGGAAATGGATTAGGGGAAATGTTTAATGGGACAATAATAATGAAATAATTATATTGATAAGAACTAGAATTTGTTGGCCTTTTCTTATGCTTACCATTGTTGCAGATGTTTCATGTCTAATTTTTACAACCACTTTACAAAATATAGGGTGTTATTATCTTCATTTCATTAAACAAGTTAAGCTGAAAGCAGATAATTTAGGGGCATAAGGAATGCTACTTGGCCTTAGGCTGTCATTTTGTACAGACCGTTGGCTGGGTTCTGCCAGATGTTTGAAGGAGTGCTTTAGAACAGCATGACTTTTATGAGACCAAGTTCAAGTAGTTTAAGAAATAAGCCACGATAATTCTTACATCCATGGTTTTATCTAAAGCATTTGCTAAGCTACGTGGCTGAAGAATCAAAGAATCACTTCTTCCAAGTTCTGAAGTTGTGCTTTGTGTTCGTAGACTGCAGGTGGGCTGTTGCCTAGAGCATGTCTCTGAGGCCTGACCTAAAGTTTTCCAGAACTCATCAACTCCTCCTCTCTGGCTGCTGGCTCATTGTTGACACACATGGGGGGATGAAGGATGCAGCCAGAGGCCGTCTGGATAGTCTCTGATGATACTCAAGTCCGGAGCAGGAAAAGACAAGAAGTACTTAGGGGCCACAGATGACGTTTTCATATTCAATTGGTTTCATGAAGATTCCGATCCTTGGCTGATTCTTGAAGAAGAAACAACTGGCTGCTAAGACAGTGTTGGAAAAGTAATGTCTGGATTGAGGGTCACAGCTGAGGATATAAGAACAACAGGGCCAGGCGCAGTGGCTCTAGCTTGTAATACCAGCATTTTGGGAGGCCAAGGTGGGTGGATTGCTTGAGCTCAAAAGTTTGAGACTAGTCTGAACAAGAGTAATATCCTGCCTCTAAATAGAAAACTAACCAGGTGTGGCACAAACCTGTAGTCCCAACTACTTGGGAGGCTGAGGCAAGAGGGTCTCTTGAGCCCATGAGTTTAAGGTTGCTGTGATCTATGATGCCACAGCACTCTACCCAGGGCAACAGAGGGAGACTCTGTCTCAAGAAACAAAAAGATAAACAAACAAACAATCCCTCCCCCCCCAATGGATATTGTTAATGCCATTGACCTGAACCAGAAGGTTTAATTTGAATTTTTAGGGGTGGTGGTATATGAAATGCCTCCATAAAACCATAAAGTCAGAACACATATGACATCAAAAAGAAGAAAAATAGTTGGCTATACAGTCATTAATTCTCAAGAGAAATATGGCAAAGTAGACCTGGAACAATATTTATGGCTCCAGAAAGATTTTTATGCTGATAGTATGGAATGATTTTTTTAAAAGAGTGATCTTGAATTTGGGCAAGAAAGTAAATATAAAATCATAGAACACACGAAGAGTTGATGAAATGACACCTTATTCTTGAAATGGCAATAAACTATGTCCCAAGGAAAGAGATCTAATAAAAAAATGGGAGCATGTGGACCTGATGAGGGCGTTCCACTCTGAAGTCAGGAGGTGCAGGTGTGTGGAAGCCCATGAACACAAGGACAGACACACGGCCATGGGGGCAGAGAGCTTTAAAGGTGATTCTGTTGTGGGTGTGTACCATAGACATCTTAGAAGATTCAAAGAATGCATTCCCAGTACAAATAACCAAATTACTCCAGAGGACAGGCTTTGATTGAGATGGAGAATTTCTGCCAGATGTTTCCTTTTGTGTAAAACAGATCATCTGAAACATTGTTCATTTGGTCTTTAACAATTTAATTTCTTAAAAAAGATAAAAGATCAACAGACTATTACTCTGGGAGCTAATTCTGGCCTTTGGTAACTATTTACAGATAAAGAAGGGACAGGACTCTTGAGAGCCTGCAGTCCTGTTACCACCTGTAACAACGGAACACTGGATACAGTCACGATGCACTGTGACTCTAGCAAAGCAGATTTCAAAAGCTCAGAGGAAAGGCGGATATGATCCCTCAGTCAGAGAGACTGTGTGCTGCGGCGATCAGCATGAGGTGGAGATAAAAAGCAGAAAAGATCTCAATGAGAAGTGAAGTCCAGAGGTGTCCAGACTTCAAGGACGTGGACCAAAGCTGGGACGCTGGCTCTGACCACGGATGACTTCTGAAAAGAGCACAACCTTGTCTCAGCTGAGTAATGGCAAAGCCCAGAGGCGAGGTTTATGGAAAGTTCTGGATCCAGTGACAAGGACAAGAATAGGAATGACCCAATCTTTGAAGCTGGACCCAACTCTTCTTTTGCTTCTGTTATTTCTATCAAGCAGGATGATCTGCAAGTTGGAAGTTTAGAATCAAGAGGATGAACTGAAAAGCACTGAGCTCTTGAGAGAGACTTTATTGTGGGGACTTGGGCAAGTGGACTTCCCAATCTTTGGTTTCCCGTTCTCAGTGGGGAGAAAGCACGGCTCGTTACAGACATACTTTTCTATTTCTAAGCCCAGTCAGCATCTCTAATCTCCTGCTTTGTGCTTACATATCCCAACTGTATTATGAATATGCCTCAGACTCTTTGACGACGTGGGTTAATAAATGACGGTGAGTTCACCAGGTTATTATTTACGAGACTAGAAGCAAATCAGTACAGAAGGGTTTTGCAGAGAGCCTAACAATCTATTTTGCTTTTCAGATTTCAGAATTAAGCTGTCAGCTGAGAAAGTCACCAGCACTCACGGGGAAAGAAATGTGTGATCTGTGATGTTTGCCGCATCAAGTGTGGACAGTCCAAACAGCATTGAGACACAAGGGTTATTACAGTAGAGGAAATGAAGTACAGCTCTAAAGAAAACAGTCATTGTACCTTCACTTCAGAGTATCTTAGGAAAAATTAACAGTCAACAAACAACTCTAGGCCAGGGACACAAGTATGAATAAAACAGAGTCCTTGCCTTCCAGTTGGTTACCTATTGTCAAAATGTAATTCTTTTAACTTCCTGGAAGGAGCCCCATGTTCTAGATGGTGGGGGAGACCTTAAAGTGATAATAGGACTTGACCATTCAAGATACAGGCAGGAGACCCCACAGGAGGTCAAGAGTAATTTACAGGCCTCTAGTACTGGCATGCATATTTTATGACATCCATTTTACTAATGTGGCAAGTGAAGCCCTGATTGAGCCAGTTACCACCTCGAAAACAAACGGAGCTGAGTTATCCAACCAACTCTGGAGAGAGACCGGGTATTCCACTCTGAAGGGGGACTGTGGGGCCTTGAGATATCTGTGCAGGAAGCACACAGAGGCTGCGGGAAGGGCCAGGTCTCTGACTCACCGGTGGATGAAGTGGTTTTCCTCTAAATACTGACAACCGCAGGCAATGTCCCGAGCCACGTGCAGAAGGTCCAGCATGGCCAGGGAGGAGGGCTGACTCTGCGGGAGACAGAAGGGTCTACTGACCAGAAGCTCACGGCAGGGTGGGGGAGGGAAGATGGGAAACGCTGGCTTCCAGTGCTCTCACGGGGTCTCGCCCACCTGCACATTAGAAGCACCTGAGGCCCGGGGCCCACCCCAGACCAGGATTCCACCCCTCTGGGTGGGCGCAGCATTGGTAAAGTGGAGCTGCCCAGGGTAGTGCTGATGTGCAGCCAGAGCTGGGAACCCCCAGACAAGGACCCAGGAGGGGCAGATGTCCTTTCCTCTTAACTTACTCCGCACCTTCTCCTACCCCCATCTTCAACATGAGAACACCCCAAATCTATAAACCAGCCTGTGAGGAAATCAAGGGGGAAAACGTTCCAAAACTCCTTAATTTTTAAAATATTTCTTAAATTTCTTCAAGAAAAAGAGCTAGAGGGGATTGAGAAAGAAAAGCTTTGGGAAAATGCTGGGGATTCAGAGCCATCTCAGGCTTTTCTGTGAGAAGTCGCCGCCAGCTCTGGGGGCACATCCTGGCTTGGCTTCTTGGACTGTGAAGCTTTTGCTGAAGGTGACATCCCAGCTTGGCCGCCCTTTAATTCCAAAGCCCCCAAGTGTGCAGCAGCAGCTCATCTGCCTGCAGTGTCCCAGTCACTGTGGTGGTATCTGTGTTCATTTCAGCGTCCCCAAGTCAAGTGTGAAGTCCCAGAGTCAGAGATCTTACTTTCCCACCGAGTCCAGCAGCCTCGCCCTAGAGTCTGGGCCTTCAGTGAGTACTGGGTGGGTTGATTACAGCTCAGGGCTACAGTTTACCCTGAGGGGCAAGATCCAAATACCTTCCCAAGAAAGCACAGCTGGCAGCCAATCTCCTGGGCTGGGGCTGATCATTTAAACCTGAAGACAGGTGTTCAGGCTGTTGACTCTGGAGCTCATCGGCAAACTCCCCACAAGAAACCCGTGCTCTTGGGGTTTGCTTTCTTTCTGAGAAACTCAGAGCCTTTACCCTGTCACATTGTATCCTCCAGGGCAGAGAGAGGACTGGGCTATTTAGTCCTGGAGTGCCCACAGGGAGGTCACTCAGCCCGCAATGTGGCCGGGTCTGGGGGTGGGCTTAGCCTGCTGCCCAGCCCTCTGTTCTGCATCAGGGCCGTGCTCCAGATCTGGGGGAGACTGTGGGGGGCAGTACCCGGTCAGTGCCTTGTGATTAGTAGAGCAAGGCTGTGCAGTGGGCTGTAAGGCGGCTAGGGGTCCCACATGAAAGAGGACACGGCTGAGTGTGTAGAGAGGTTAAGTGACTCCCCACAGTTCACACAGCTATGAAGGGTGGAGCCTAAGCTGCCCAGACCTGAGCTTTAAGGATCTGAGTTGGGGATGTGTGTGTGGCAGGATTCAAGGAGTTAGAATTGAGCGTCATAGGAGAGGGTGCCTGGGGCGGGTGGTGGACACGTGAACACAGAGCCCGGTGCACCTGTGGATGCTGAGAACAGCACATGGGGACGGAGACAGCATACTTCACCATCGGTCCAGTGGGCTTCACCCTGCTTGTCCCTTCCTGGCCATGTGACTTGGGTGGGGCTGATGGCTCAGACTCTCTCTTAGCCAGTTTCATCTGTGAAAGTGGCACGATGCCAGTGGCCACACTGGCTTGTTAAGAGGACCCACACAAAGGGGCATGGAGGCAAGGCTTCCCAAAGGCACCTGCAAGTCTCCATGGGGTCACGGCCTGGGAGGGCCACGGTTGGGGGTCTTGGCAAATGGCCCCTGTGTTTGATTTCTCCAGGGGCCTTGCTAGGGTCCAAAGTGGGAGAGACAGCCCCATCTCCTGGGAGAGAGAAAAGCTGTGTCTCTGAGGAAAATACTTGTCCATTTTGCTATAGGATTAGAAATACCTTTTTTCTCTTCAGGAAAATGCTTTCTGCTCCTATCCAAGGAGGGCCCAGTCCAGACGGAGGCAGATGGAGCCTTGAGGAAGATTATTTTCCTGCCAGGCTCTTTGCTTAGCCCAGCACTCGGGATGCGAGAACTATGGGTGTCTCACTGCCTAGGGGCCTGGAGCTACACGGGGTGTGTGTGTGTGTGTGTGTGGCATGTGCGTGGTATGTATGTGGTGTGTGTGATGTGGTGTGTGTGTGGCATGTGTGTGGTGTGAGCGTGGTATGTGTGTAGTGTGTGATATGTGTATGTGTGCCATGTGTGGTATGTGTGTTGTATTTATGTGTGGTATGTGTGTTGTATTTATGTGTGTGATGAGATACGTGTGTGTGGCATGTGTGTGATATGCTTTGTGTGTGGTATGTGTGTGTTGGGTGTGATGTGATATGTGTGTGGTATGTATGTGTGGCATGTGTGTGGTGTGTGTGTGTGTGGCATGTGTGTGATGTGTGTGTGTGGTATGTGTGTGGTGTGTGTGTGGCATGTGTGTGGTATGTGTGTGTGTGTGTGGTATGTGTGTGGTGTGTGCGTGGGTGGAAGGAGGTGTGGACGGTTGTGGTGAAGCCGATAGTGTACCCAGTGGTGGTGTATCCGTCCCGGGGCAGAGCTGGAGAGGGGCTGGAGGTTTCATCCCTGACCTGCCACTGGAGTGTGGCACTTCCTCGGCAACCAGGCCTTTTTCATACAGTCGCGGTTATGAGCATATGCTGTGGGTTTGCAGGATGCAACTGGAAGGTCAGACCGGGGTGGAAATCCCTGGGCCAAGTAGCTTTCTCCATGCCACATGCTCCGAGTTTCTGTGCGCCAGTGCGGGCCGAGGGGCACCTGCAGCGCCCTGCAAGTCGAGCCCAGAGTTCCTGAGCACTGGTGCTCCTCTCCTTTCAGGGACACTGTTAGGCCAATATTTCACTTTTACAGGTGAGGAAACAGGAATGACTTTGGTCTCATAACTTCTGAGGAGCTATTCCTAAAAGATAATATTACTAAAAAAAAAAAAAAAAGGACGACAATATCAATAGCTCTCCTTTTCTTAACTTTTTGACGGCGAACAACACTTAGAGGCTTTCAAACAAGATGCTCTTTTGGTGCCAAGGACACCTGTAGGCATGTTTCACTTCTGAGTGCTCCACAGTCAAAGGGGTAAGTAGCTAGAAGAAAGCACAGGAATTCTTCTACCAAGCGAAAATGGAATAGGACATATGTTACTATTGATGCAAGGACCGGTGAGAAGGAGGGATGTAAGGAAAAAGCGCAGAATGCAGACAGAGAACACGGAATATAGAAAAGCAGCCAAAATCCACTTTGAAAAGAAGGGACTGCTTACACGTGAGTGCTTCTGTGCATCGTGTGTCCTGCACCTTCAGCTGCTCCTCTGCACCAGATGCCCCTTTTTGGAGCCACATTGGTGTTATAAAAGTCATAGCCAAAGATGCAAACCTGATCATGAGTCCAAATCAGAGGTTCTCACCTTGGAGGACCTCTAGGATCCAGAATGCAACCTGTACATCGAACATCTTCTGTAGAGCCATGAGCTGGAGGCATGAGGTGTCCCAGGTAGTCATAGACACTGTTGTGATGAAAGCCCTCTCCCTTTATAGATGGCTGACCTCCTGAAGGCTTTTGGTGTTACTGATCGAATCAATGGACACTAGAGACAGGCATGACCTACACTTGGCATGTAGGAAGCCCTCCACAAATATTGGCTGAATAACACTGGGTCTGCAAAATGTTTTCAGCATTAAAAGGGGACCTATGTTTTTGAAGAGGTGGGGGTCCCAGATCGAGTGATGTTTTCATCTGTCCCTGTCTGTGTGACAGACATGGCTCCCAGGGGCTCCATTCTGACCCTGCGTTGCACTTCACATCTGTACGTTTGTGACCTGAGGCGGAGCCCTTTGTACCATCTCTGAGAGCCTTTGATGCTGATGTGAGGCCTGTGGAACTGCGTGGCCTCCGGCTGGTGGGGAGGGAGGACAGATGCCTTGCCTGGTGGTGCACTCCCAGTCTGTGCCTGTACACAGTAGGTCATCAGGGACCCATGAAAGTCTCAGGGAGATTCGAACCTGTGAATCAGGTGGAATTGAGGCATTTGAACCTGGAGGCATCTGGGCCCGCTCTCTCTTTAGTGTATCTATTTTTTCCTCCCAGGTGTCCCTTGGCAAATTCTCCTTCCTTTATTCTATGTAGGATTTGATGATGTTAGTCCCCTCCGTCCACTTGAAATCACACCTTTTTCACAGTTCACCAAATCCTCATCTTACTAAGATGAATTTTGTGGCACTGAGAATTCATGTGGGAAGCCCAGCAAATCCTCTAATCCCCCAGGAGACTGCTGCCACAGACACACCGGTGTGGGGTTGCTCTGGAGGGCCACAGTGAAAACACCTCTCATGTGCTGGGCATCTCAGAAAGGACCAGCTCGGCTGGGATGGGTGGAGTGTGGGGAGCTGAGAAGCGTCATGGGGTTGCTGTCTATGAGGGTCATGAAGACTTGGGTGCATGGTTGGCAGGGAGAGCATGCCAAGGAAAAGCAGGGTCAACAATTGGAAGGGACTATTTGGTGAGTGGAATCCTGAGCCTGAGAAGTGTCTCTCCTGAGGGCAGGTGCCCTCCCTGTTGTGGGTGCTCCCTGTGCCGCGCCTGCTGGCAGAGATCAGAACTGGCAGCAGCCTCCTGTTCTGACCCTCCTGAGGATGGTGCCCTGGGGGTGGGAGGGAATAAGAAGTACAACCATTTCCTTGCTCGTGCTTTATTCCTTGCAATGGTGTTTAAATCATCTTTCATCATCAAAGGGAGGAGAGGCCTGCTCCTTACTCCTACCCTTACCACCTCTAAAGTCCTTGAATGTTCCAAGTGATGGGTTTCCAGGCTTCCTTTGTACAGGAGCCTCTGTCTTCTGCACACACAATACTTTCTTCCTTAAGTCTCAGGAAAGGCCAGAGGGAAAACCAGAGCTCTACCTCTTCCCAAAGTGTGATGCCACATGTCCCCCATTTGACCTCTGCCAGCAGTGGTCAAAGACTCTCAGGGCACAAGGGCTGAAGACTCTGCCCTCCCGATGGGCGGTGGTGGTGGGCAAATCAGTGAAGCTGATGCCTGGCTCCTGGCAGAGACACTTGGAGACCAGGTAGTGTTGGCTCTCAAGGACCCAACCACCTCGACACTTCACAGCTTCCCAGAGAGGACCACTGGGCAAATAGTGGGCTGGAGAGGGCACTAAGTCAGTAGGCCCAAGTGCTGTGCTCTAGAACTGGCTCTTCCACTTACTTGGCAAGTGGTGTGACGTTTCTGGGCTACAGTTTTCTCAGCCATAGAAAGGGGGAGAGATCTGCCCTGTCTGCTTCATAGGGTGGTGCTGAGAAATGTGAGCTCTGGGGAGGGTGACAGTGTGGAATGAGGGTTACGGTGAGATGGGGTTAGTCTCCCCACCCACCTCCTTGCAGGTGTGCACAGGTACACACACTCATCTTCTCAAAGGGTAAGACAGGCTTCTTCTTAGATGCCAAACGGGTCAGCCAGGGCCTTGTAGAAATAATACGAGGGCTCCTAAGGCAAAGGTACTTTACATTGAGCTGACTAAGGGTGGAGATTGAATCAGCCATGACCTTTCTGGGTTTCTGTCCCCATTCTGAGTCCCTGTGAATGGTGTGATCAGGCTGGGTTTTCTGTAGCAAGTGGCAGCGAGTCTTTCTCAGGAAGGTGCCACTGCTCTCACAGTGCAAGTCTCTTCCCTGTGGCCCCTGTGGCCCCCTGCAGTCCATTGGCTCCTGGAGGAAGCCTGGATCCTAAACTTGGGGCTTGCATAGCCGTAGCTCCAGTCCTGGGAGCAGCACCAGCTGGACTGCAGAGGCAGGCGGGTTGCCCAGTGGCTGTGTTTTATGATGCAGAGCCACCTTTGAGATCTGTTTCTCTCACCTGTGCAGACTCTGAGGTTAAGGGGGAGTGACTGCCCTAAACCGTATAGCCAAGCAGGGGCTGGAGCTCGGGCTTCCTGGGTCCATCCATGCTTTCTTCACCCACGCTCTATACCCCAACCAGAACATGTGGGCAGCATCTTCCCCAGTATTTCAGCATTTTACTTTTATAAAGGTCAGAATGGCCAAGTGCTACCGTCCCTGTCTGAGACACGAGGATAATGGGTTCAGAACGAGCAGCTGCGGAGCGACCTGCTCCAGGTCAGTTTGCCGAGTTAGCCACACTCTGGGGTGAAGTTTTCCTCTGTGTTTGTCTGCAGTTTGGTTTCCCAGAATCAGCAGGACACGGAACAGACTGCACGGACCTTGCACATGCTCTCTGGGGCTGGGGCTCACTGTCATCTACCCGGGCCGCTCTGTCCCAGTCAGTCCACTATATCCCAGCCCTAGGGCCGCCTGCCTTGGTCCTGCTGAGAATGCTGCTCCCCAGGCTGCCCGGTCCTGCTCCTGCCTTCCCCACTCCTTTCCTTGGCACAATCTCTGGTGCAAAGACTGTTCCACTCACCGGGCGCGGGCGGGTCTCCCGCAGGAAGGACTTGAGGTCTCCGCCCGCCATGAGCTCCAGCAGGATGAAGCGGGGCAGGGCCTGCAGGCTCACCCCAATGCAGCGCACGATGTTCTGGTGATTGAATTTGCTGCGGAGCAGAGGAGGATGCAACCAAGTTAACAGAGCTGAGTCTGGGCAAATCTTAAGAGGGGGAAGCAGGATACCAAGTTATATTTCAGCAGCCTAGAGGTGTAAATGCCTTCTATAAATATGCGTGCAGGGGTCCCAGGAGGAGTCTGTCCAGCATTTCCCTGCCAAGCAGGTGGAAGAACCTGGCACAGGTGCTGGGGTGGGAGAGTGTGTGTGGGGACAGGAGAGACATTGACACATGGACTGGGCAACAGAATTCTGGGCTGAGCACTCTAGGAAGACCTCAGGAGGGACAGTGTAAGCCGTGCTGGTGACAGTGTGTGGGAAAGAGCCAGGAAGACAGGGTGACTGCATGGTTTCTGCAGTCTCCTGTGGATTCCTCAGGGGAGGGAGCAAGTTGGGGCAAGAGGCCCTGAGATGTGGGTTTTATTGTTAACGTGATCCCATTAGGGCCCACAGGGCAGCAGGTCAGGAAACTCCACATGTGCGTGCATACACACACACACACACACACACACACACACACGAGTTAATGATTAGTTATTATCCAGTAGTGAGATTGAGTGACTTGAGTTTTCTTCTATAAAATCTCACACTTGCCAAGTCTTATTCAATTATCATGTGTTACATGTGTAATAAGAAAATAAACATTTTTTAATTTTTACTTTTTGAGTCAGGGTCTGCTTGGTTACACAGGCTGGAGTGCAGTGATGTGATTGTAGCTCACTGCAACCTCAAATTCCTGGGCTAAGCGGTTCTTCTGTCTCAGCCTCCTGAGTAGGTAGGACTACAGGTATATGCCGTCATTCCCAGCTAATTCTTTTTTTTGCGTATGGAGATGGGAGTCTTTCTGTATTACCCAGGCTGCTTTCAAGCTCTTGACCTCAAGTAATTCTCCCACCTTGGCCTCCCAAAGTGTTGGGATTACAGGCAAGAGCCATTGTTCTCGGTCAATAAATGTTATTTTTTAAGCAATGTATTGACCCTACCATGCATTCTCCTGTGGCTCTAGACCCCACAGGCATATCACTCGTGCTGCCTGGCCTTGTTCCCCTGCCTATTCCACCAAGAGGACACTCCAGGCTGCACCCACCAGGGGCCATGACCTCCCCCCACCCCCCACCCAGATCTCAAGGTCAGACAACTGCCCCCTCCTTAAGGGGATCTGCTGTCAGAGCAGATGCCCTCAGGAGCCTCAGGCTCTGAGATTCCCACTTCAATCCAGACCCACGAGTTAAAGGGTGCAGGGCAGCTGAGACTCAACCTTGCCAACCTGGACCCAGAGATGGGTGGCCTCACATTGGGGGTGCAGTCCCACTAGATCTGCAAACTAGGACTGGTGGAAACTAGCATCCTCTATTTCTTAAGAAAACTCTAGAACTAGCATGCTTCACTTTTTAAGCAAAAGTGAGGGGACCAGAACTGATGAAGGACCACAGGGGCATGGTCGTAGGCACTGATACAGTGGGATTATTAGGTCACATGGTTTTTTCCTGAGACAACGGTCATGAGTTATTCCTCTCTGGTAGAAGGGTCCAGCGTGTTCAGGAGCCTCCTATGGGGGAGGCATGGACATGCAGGGGACAGTGCCATTTTCCTTGGAGACATCTGTCTGTTAGAGATGTCGTCTCCCTGTTGGTTGTGGTGGTGGTATGTGTATGCCCCTGTGGCTTTACCTGATGATCAGGGCTTCCATGAGGAAATCCAGCTCGTCCTGTTCTGAGCACACCTCTGGCAGTGTCTGGGCACAGAAGGGGAGGGTGGGGAGGGAGGAAGGCTGTGAGCCGGGAGCTGCAGCCCACAGGGGCCGCAGGCCCAGGTCAGGCTTCGGGGGAGCCGCCTCCTACCTTTACAGCTACTTGGAGGGGGCTTGGGTCGTTGGGCATTCCAGACACCTGGCCTTCATACACCTCTCCAAATGCGCCATGGCCCAGACCCCTGAGCAAAGGAGAAGAAAAGAAGAGGCAGAGTGGAACAGGCCACCGTAAGGATGCCACTGGTGCCCCTGAGCCAGGGTCACATTTGGTGGACAAAGGCAAGAGACACGAGTAACAGCCTTTGTCCGCTTTGCTATGCAATCCCCGGCCTCCACGCTCTGTCTGAATACTGGTAAGAGAGGTTTCAACCAGGGATTTATGACAATGGTCAAATGTTTATTCCTTCATTCGACAGCTATTGACTATGATATGTGCCAGGGACACACAGGTGTGCCCAGGGAGGCGCCCACTTCTTGGGGAGGACAGAGCACTGGCAGACACTTGCTGTGGGGTGTTGGTGGTGAGTGATGAGGGATACCAGGCTGCCCTGGGTGCTCAGAGGAGGGCACTTTGCCCCTCCTGAAGGGAGTGGGCCAGGAGGGCTTGAGGGGGGACCCCCGGATGGATATTTTGGAGAGCTCTAGTTCTGGGTGTTTTCCTTGCATAAGCTCCATGGACATATAGGCCAGTAGCAGCCCTCACCGAAGGAGAGTGATGTTCTTCCGCGGCACCTCCTTGAGGTCGCTGATGGACGAGGTCTTGCCGGCGAAGCAGTAGTTGGGGTTGTAGTCGGTCATGATGGTGGAAGTGCGTAGCTTGCTCAGCTTGTACTCAGGGCTCTGCAGCTCCATCTGCATGGCCTGCAGCTCCTGGTGCTTCCGGCGGTACACTGCACACAGGTGGTCAGCTGCGCTGACCCTTGAAGGGCAGCACAGGCCATCTCCTCCCAGAAGCCTCCCTGGATCCCCATTCTCCATCTCTTCCCCTGAGCTCTAAACCTTTCCATTGTACTTGGTAACACTAGCCGAAGCGTATAGATGTGAAAGTGTATTTTGAATTGAAATATCATTTGAAGTAAACCTAAAACTTAGGATTATAAAAGGAAAAGATTTCATTGTATCTAAAAGGGCAGTCATGTTAGTTTGGGGCCTTCCAGAATCAGACTCAAGATGGGATTAGACAGGCCAGAATTTTATTAGGGCAACTGTCTAGGAGAGAAAACATGGAGGGAGCCAGGAGAGGCTGGGAACCCTCAAACTGTGACAGACCAGACCCCCTGGGAAGCAGGGAGGGAGGGAAGGCTGGGTAGAAGCTCCCTAGATGCCATGCAGCCTAGGGAAGTCGCTGCAGCACCCTTGGGAAGTTCTGGAGCCAAAGTTGGCCGTCAGAGGAGCCCCATGTCTCCCAGGAACCAGCCTGTCTTAGTATTTCTGCAATGTTCAGTCACTGGGTGTGGCAACCTCAGTACAAATGCAGCAATGAGGTCTTGGTCGATTGTTTCCTGTGGTTGGAGAACTGTCATACAGGGGGAAAGATCTCTAAGTTGGTATCTGAGGACTTGTGCTCAGTGATGCTGACCAGGTCGCCTGACCACTCGGGACCTCAGTTTCCTTCTCTGTATGTGGGTGTGGTAACCCCTGCCCTGTTTCCCTAAGCCCTCTTTTCCCACCTGCTAGGGTTGTCATAATGAAATAAGTTCACCAACATAAAATGGTTTTGAAAAATTCCGAAGCGCTTTACCAATGTGGGTCCCCATTCCCAAGTTACTCCTTCATGGGAGGCCAAGGAAATTGCCATTCAGAAGCCAAGTGTTATGGTGCCAGCCTGTAGTCCCAGCTACTTGGGAGGCTGAGGCAAGAGGATTGCTCAAGCCCAAGAGTTTGAGGTTGCTGTGAGCTAAGATACCATGGCACTCTACTGAGAGACACAGAGTGAGACTGTCTCAAAAAAAAAAATGCCTTTTGGGGTGGGTGCTATGGGAGGCCTTGTCATTTCTGGATGGTGCATGTGGGTCAGCCACAGTCCTCCCCCTCCCCCTTTGTGAACTGTGCCAACCTCGATGATCACAAGGTTACTTGGACATTTAATAAACTGAGATGCATAAATTGCCAGGCGTAATTTGGAGTAAGCAGGAAACAAGGGTTTGTGCCTACAGTCCTGTTCATAGTAAGGATGTCAATGTATAGGGACACACATATGCTGTCCTCTCCTGTCCACCTGAGGGTCCACTCCCCCACCAGCGCTGGCCTGCGAGGGCGCCAACGGGGTCTGCCCTCTCCCCTTTTCTTGCCACTGCCCATCTGTTCTGGGCATCTACGTGCCAGTAGGAGGAAGGCTGGACCATGCTGAGCCCTTTGTGACCTTGGGTCAATCACTTTGGCTCGGAACCACTCAGAAACCAGCTTTTCACCCTCTCTGCCTAGAGAAGGGACATCTGGAGAAGATAGGGGCTTGAGCATTACATGGGGAGTTGTGCCCACAAACACATGTGTGAAGTCTAGGGACAGGTGTGAGCTTTGGCCACTGTGTTGGCCACTGAAGAGTCCTTCCCATCCTCAGCAGCTAGGAAGGCACAAAGGGGCTGAGGTCCAGAACTGGGGCTTCCTTTAGGGAGCAGCAGCTGCTTTGCTGGTGGGAGGACTGGGAGCTTCTCTCTGGCCTGTTCCAGGTCACCCTAACCACCACCCCACCCAACTCCAGGGACTCAGTATCAGCAGCACAGCCTGAGACACTCCTCAGACTGGCCTTCTTCCCCCTGTAGGAGCCCCGGGGGTCTGCTGTACTCACCGATCATGATGCCGGAGAAGGCAAGGACCAGGGCGGCCACAAGGGCAGAGGTCACGACGGAGAGGACCAGGGAGAGCGGCAGGTGGGGCTCTGGGGTAGGTGACACTGGAAGACAGGTCCCCACGGGCACTGACAACCACGCAGCTTCTCTTCTGAGCTGGCCCTAGTCAGAAATAACCTCCCCAGCTGGGACAAAAGCCTCCTGCTCCTTCCTCTCTGTGGGCTCTTTGTTGCCCCTGCCTTTTCAGGGGACCATGAGCAGGACACAGACTCATCCAAGTTTTACAGGCTTTGAACAGCAGCTTTTGCGTGGAGGGAGGGAAGGTTTAACGGCGTTGAATACACAATTCTGGGTGGTGGTCCCAAATGTCAACTGCACTCCTCTAGGGTGAAGGTGGGAAAGCAGATAGAGAAGAGATTTGGGGCCTTACATGGTCCAGCACTTGGTATCGCTGGACAGGACACTGTGACACCTCTTACCCCCTCTGATGCTGTTGCTTCCCTGTGGCCCAGGGCACGTGCCCAGAGCATGCAGGGAGGGTGTCCTGGGCCTGTGGGCAGGTCCGCACAGAAGCACTGTGTTGGGTGCTGGACATTACGTTTCAAAAGGGGCCCTGACATCTGGGACACATGCAGAAGAGGGACAGTGGGTGGGGAGGACAAACACAATCTATCTTGTGTGAACTGCTCAAAACAAACTGGCGTTATTTCATGTGGAGAAGATGTAGAGGAGGAGGGAGGCACTGTCTGCATCCTGGACTTCAAAGGCCGTCATGAACAAGGGGGCCTATGGGAGGACAGGGACAGAGTGCCCTACGGGTAGTGAGGTCCCTGTCACCCATGGTGTTCAAGTGGAGATGGGATGGCTTTCTGGTGGGGATGCCAGAGGGCTCCTGCCCCGGGTTAGGGATAGGACAGGGGGAATTTTCAGTCTCCTTCAGGAGCTGTGGCCCACCGCCCATATACCAGTGGTCAGAACCTCTGTGCTGTGGCAGGTGGGGGAGGGACAGGAAGTTTACAGAACTTGAATCCAAAGTGTCGTGGAACCCCAGAAACCAGTGGTAGCCATGGGCCAAAGCTCAGGCTCTGGGCTCTCCCTCCCCTTCCTCCCCTCCCTCCCCCTATCCCCTTACCAATGCAGGAGACACCGTCCTCAGCCAACACGGTCCCATGGTCACAGAAGCAGATGACCTTGTGGCTCTCGGGGTCCATGTGACATTCGTCTACCTCACAGTGACTGCAGTTTAGGTAATGCTTAATGTTCACTTCCCCGTGGCCCTCCATCACTGGTGACAAGGAGGGAGGGTAAGTCTGGGGCCGAGCCTGTGAAGACCGCCTTGCACCTCATTCCCAGCCTTTGTGCTGTCTCTCCAGCTGGTGCCTGTGGTTTCTCTGGTTCTTGTCCCTAGGTCCTACTGCCACTGGGGCCTCTGGTGAGGAGCTGGACAGAGGACCTGGGGTGCCCACAGAGGTCTGCATTTTATGTGTACCTCGGACAGTACACACACAATGTACCCTTGTGTGACCCTTCGGTTGGCTGGTTCAGGTATGCTGGCTATGACTGTACCATTTTCTAGGACTGGCCTTCTTGGCAGTCAATATCTCCTCCATGTCAGTATTAAACCACATGAACTAACTTACAGTAAACTGGGTGAGATAAGCCATCAGAAGACCTGCCCGCAAGGGACCCATAATTATGCCTTTGTATTCTGGACAGGTGTGAGTAGCCCTGAGGTTTTCGCTTAAGGAGGTTTGTTCTGCTACCTGGCAGAGGGGTACCTTTCAAAGCCGGGGTGTACAGGATGCCCAGTGGACTGATGAAGGAAACCCCATCCTCCCCGTCCATTTCAGGGTCATTGTTGGAGGCTGCATTGCCACCTGTGGCAAACCAGAGAGGAGTTTAACACAGAGAGGTGGGTGCCAACATCTCAACACACATGCGCATCAGCGGGGCGTGCAGCTCTGGCCAAAGCCAGGGGGTCACTGGGGGCCTTGGGTGGGGCATTGGAGAGGGAAGGGAGGCTCAGGGCACAGCAGCTGTACTTGGGACTTGGTATGTGGACAATCCCCCTCCCCCCATCCAGACCAACTCCCATGGGGGAGTCTCTGTCATTCTGCCAGCCCCACTAGGAAGCAGTCAGTATGAGAATCCAGAAAGTTCTGGTCTCCCCAAGCTGGGACACACCCTTGGTGCCTCTTCTAGGACCTGTCAGGACAGTAGCTCTGAGGACCTGCCCCATCCCAGGGGGTGAGGGTTGAGACTTTGGAGATGGCCCCTGTGCCCTGAGGCTCCTGTCCCTCCTTTCACCTGGGGCTGGGTTATCTCTGGGCTCCCCCCTCGGGCTCCTCCTCCCACCCAGGACTTGGGAAGGATGAGCGTGTGGTTAACCCAAGCGTCTGACACACAGCGTCAAAGCCAAACACAGACACGAACATCACAGCACGGGCATGCATTGTCCTAATCTGTGGGGCGGGGGCTTCATCTCCCAGCCTCTCAGCGTCAGAAGGCTCTTCTGACTGTGCTTGGAGGCCCAGAGGAAGCAGCTGGGAGCAGCTCCCATCAGAATGGGAAGCGGTGCCTTGTGGCAGCCGCAGGGCTGGGGCAGGGAGAGGGGTGTGGAGCTCCTGAAACCACAAACTGGTCCCTTCAGGAGCCGGCTTGGCCAGGCCATCCAGAGGGAGGCTGGGGGAGACGGCCTCTGAGGATCCCATGTCAGCGACTCCCAATGGGTGGCTCAGAGAATGGTCTGGAAAGCCCAAGCCTCTTTGGCCTGGGCTTTGGGGGACATCAAGAGTCCTATGGGCTCTTGATGCTGCTTCTAAGGGAGCCTCGAGGCAGGATGCTGGCTCAGAAGCGACACCCTGCCTCTGGCTGGTCCCAGTGGGGAGGGAGGCGTGCAGTCATGGTCCACACAGGGGCCAGGGGAGGGCAGGGGCTGGCTGGGAAGGGGCAGGAAGGTAGGGTGCCTAGGACTAAGGGGGAGGGAGCGACACCTTGAACACGAATCATCTTTACCTATATATCCTCCGCCTCCTCCACCGGAGGAGCACCCCCCGCCACCCCCTCCGAAACCCCCTCTGGTCTCCCACCCCCACTTCTTCATGGCCTGGGGGCAGGAATGTCCTCCGGTGGCACCCTCCAGCAAAGATTTTCCAGCCCAGAGCAAGGAAGTGTTATCATTCCAGCCACCTCCACCACCTGCAGGGGGAGATGAGGAAGGGGTGTGTGAGGACCTGGCAGGGTTAGCTCAGGGCTTTGAAAGAGGAGGCAGGACCTGGGGGTGTGAGGGATGCTCACATCAGCCCTAGCTCCTGGGGACCATCTGCAGTGGGGTCTAGGGGCTTCAGAGTCCACAACGGGAGGTCAGGAGTGGGCCATTTGCCTGGCCACAGCCCAGTGGGTCGGATGACAGCATGGCCACCCCTGCTCTCTGCCTGGCTTCTCTGACTCCAAAGCAGGGCTTGGGCTTGGTTAGGGACAGGGTGGGGCAAGGTGGTGGACAAACAGCATCCCAACTAAATTCCTTCCTCTGTCTTCCCTCCGTGCTGGCCAATCCCCAAGTTACAGGCTCAGAATGGCGAAGGGCAGGGCCTTCATTTCATGAACTGCTTCTCACCCTAAGGAGAACTGGGACTCACTAGCCTTTGTACAGTCAACTGTCAAACCTCGCAGAGGCCACTGTGCTGAGGTTTCTTTCGGGAATCCTGGACTAGACACAGAGAGCCCAGGGGGAGTTATGGTTCGCTGTCTGTGAACCCTGGGCAAGGGCTTCTCCATTCTGAGCCTGTAACTTGGGGATAATAAAACCTACCTGGTGGAGTTGATGTGAGGGTCAGAGGAGATAGTGAGCGTGTGAAATGCTCTACAAACTGCCAAATATGGAGACTGTTAGGGGCTTGAGAGGAGGAACACGCATGTCCAGATGGCCTCATGGCTCAGCCTGTGTGGGCTGCTCCAGGGCCGGGGCTGAGGCCTGAGGTTAGGAGCAGGAGCCCTGCGAGAGGGGAAGGTGCCACCTTGGCAAGAGAGGCAGCTTGAGTGCTGCGCTTCCCAGCGATGGGGCTGCTGTGAACTCTGGCAATGTCTACAGAGCTGACCTTGAACGTGCTAACAGACTGACCACAATTCATCTTTCCTGCTGGTACTTGAGATCTCAAATATCCTTTCGCCCCATACTATTCCACACGCTGACATTTCAGCAACATCTACAGCCATCCCTCAGGGTCAATGGGGATCGGCTCCAGGACGCCCGAGGACACCAAAACCCATGGAGATAAAATGGCATAGAATTTGCATATCGCCTCTGCAAGCCCCCAGTATGCTTCGTCATCTTGGAAATGCCACGTAAATAGTTGTTATACTGTATTGTTTAGGAAAAAATGACAGGGGGAAAAGTCGGTTCATGTTCCACACTGATAAAACTGTTCATTTTTCCCCCTAATATTTTTGATCCTTGGTTGTTTGAACTCACAGGTGGGGCTCCACAGACGCAGAGGGCTCCGGGAGACTCTGTCCAGCACAGCACAGAGACCAGTTAGAAGGAGCAGAAACAGCAGCCTGTGGGGTTGCCAGAGCCATAAGGGTTAATGGCCTGGAAGGGTTTCTAGAAGAACCTGTGGCCTGGGAGAGGCAACAGAGAGTCCTGTAGGAGGGGGCAGCTTCATAATGAGATGACTCTCTTGCTAGAAAGAGGAAGCCAGATTTCAAAAATGAAGCTGAAGTCAGAAACTGGCCTAGGTCTGTTGAGACCCTCAGGCAGGTTGTGGGGACTCTGTCAGCTGTGGAACTGCAGGACTGGGGTGTTGTGCTTGCATTTCACGTGACGGGCCTCCCATCTGCTGCCAGAGATGGGCCTGACGAGGCTGTAGATGTCCCATAGCAGAGGGAAAAGTCCCCTGCACTGTGTTAGGGACCTGATATGTTCCCTGGTGCTGGGCAGGACTGAGAGCAGAGTAAATGCAAAATAAAAAATTCAGGGTGACAGTTGCCCTGCTCTCACCCTATTCAGCCCCTCGCTGAGAAGCTTTCTGAATCCCACCTGCATCTTGGAGCTTTCAAGCAAATGTGTGGAAGACAATGGACATCAAAATCCAAATAAATCCAAAGCCCTTAAAGAAAATAGACTGAGTCCTATCTATCTGTTGAAAACCATTCACCAGACCTCTGTGAGCCCATTGGCTCTTGTGTGAAACAGGACCAGTATCTGCCTGGAGGCCCTTACTGAGAGTACCAAGTGCTTCTTGGTTTGTTAGATGCAGGGTAAATATCGCGGTAACTGCCTGGTGGGCCTGATGACTATTTCTACCTGTTTATCTCTAGCTGTCTCTGTTGAAAAGAAAGTTTGAGCATTTGTTTTAATTAATTTCAAATCATAAATGCCTTCAAGGATCCTCCCTCAAGGAGGAGCTTTTCTTATAGGGAAAGGAAAATATGAAAAGGAGTTGCGTTTGCTCCTTTAGAGATGGCTGACTTTATTTATTTTCATGTTTTTTATTTTTGTTTTTAAAATTTTTTTCTCTTAATTTTTTAAATTAAATCATAACAGTGTACATTAATGGATGTAAGGTATCCAGTGTACTCAGTACTGTCATGAGACGACTGACTTTAGAGGAATCAGAGAACGCACGTCTGCCCCATGTCTGTCCCGCTGCTGTGCTGCTGGCTCTTGCTAGTCAGGGGTGATGACAGCCCCATTATGGAGATTCAAGGAGGCATCCCAGCGAGTGTATGTGCGGGGCTGGCAGCCTTGGGCCTAGGGGTGTGCACCACAGAGGCCTAGGGTCCCTGACTACGCCTAGATTCCTTTTGTCAGCTCACACCCTAAGTGGGGCCCCCATCTGCCCCTGGAGGAAGGAGGTGCCCCAGGGGGAGGCTCTAGCAATTGCATTTTGGGAAAACCTGGGAGGGTCAGCTGGCCTACCCAAGGCTGCTCTCTGCTGCATTTTCTCAATCCCAGGTGGGCAGGGTGACCTGCAGGCCCCAGGGTGCTGCCTGCCTTCTCTCCCTTGATGGTGGCACCAATAGCCAGGGCTCCCAGCACATTGGGTACCAGTGACAAAGACACTCTCAAGTGAATATTGACGATGGGTCAAGCTGAAGCCCATCCCACCCCTGGGAGGTGTTCTGGGAGGGGCAGGACTTGGGTGCCTTACCTGCGGCTCCGGAGTTGCCATTGAGCCCGAGAACCGAGGAGTTATTCTCTAGTCTTTCTGGGTGGAATGTGTCTGTCTTGGCTCCATAGGCCCTGCCACCGCCCCCGGCTGCAATGATCAAGGGCACGGGCACGCCATCCTTCATCTGGCAGGGCAGACATTCGGAAACTGAGAAAGTGAGCCACGATTCTAATCCAGAGACTCTGAGCCCTGGTTTCAATGTCTGAACCTCACCCAGCATTGGCAGGGCATTGGGGTGACCTGGTGACTTCTTGGTGGTCTAAGGTGGCTTGAGGGCTCTGGAATCATGGTACAATAACCCATCACCTCCCCACTCACTTCGGTCTCAGCCAGGTTTCCATTAGGGAGGCAAAGTCACTGACCCTGACTCCTGCAAGTTCCAGATTGAGCTCTTAGGCTCATTGTCCCCATGGGAGGACCTAGCAGGAGGCTTTTGCCATTAGTTTCTGGCCTGGCTGCAATGATGTCAGGAGAGTTCATCTCAGCACAGATAGCTGGCTGGGAGGGCACAGTGGGACCCTCTGGAACTCTAAAGTCGGATGGGAAAGGTGAAAATTGGGCTGGTAAGTCAGCAAGAGGAGAGCCTGCCCTCCCTTGGGCAGACAGCTGCCACACCTTAATTTGCTCATCTTTAAATGAGGATCATAGCGGCCCAGAGGTTTCTAGCCCAGCATTGCCCAGAAATCACGGCCCTTGGGACGCTGACGCAGAAGACATTACCTTAAATACGTAGGTGGCTCCGCCCCCACCGCCGCCTCCTCCTGCCCACTCATGCACGCTCCTGTTCACACGGATTTCTTCCTCTATCACGTTGTTCTCTCCAATGCAGACTTTTTGGATTAACTGATTTGTCTGTAGAAACAAAAAGCTCATTAAGTTTGTGTCCAAACCAAGGTTCTTCACTTCCCAACAGTCAGACCCTCTATGCTTCAAGATAGACTCTATCTTTCAAAGAGCTTACAGTTGAGTCGAAGAGGTGAAAAATATGTACAAATAACTGTCACTCGGGGCAGTCTCAGGGAAGGACCACAAGGATAGCTAAGATACAAAAATGCTATGAGAAGCTGGGGGAGAGAAAGGGAGCCTTTACTGCTGAATGGTGATCAGGGAAGCCTGCCTGCAGGAGGTAGCTTTTAGTAGGGCCTTGAAGGATGAGAAAACTTTTTTTTTTTTTTAGCACATAAAGTAGGGGGAAGTTAGGTCATTCCAGGTGGAGAGAGCAGCATACCCAGGGGTAAACACTTATTGGAGTTTGGGGAAAAGCCCAAGGGTCTCTTTGGCTCAGGGAAGTCCATTTTAGTACAGAGAGATTGTCCAGGAGGACCTGTTTGAATCCTGTAGACTCTGAAGACAGGATGACAAAGGTCCTATGTGGTGAGATAAGGCTGGAGGGCCTGTGAATGAGGGCAGGTAGAGGGATGAAACTGAATGGTCAGATCTTGGCTGGAGGTAAACAGAGGGGACGCGGAGGTGCCTTGAGGAGTTGCAGTTCTGAGCCATCATGGGAAGAGAAAAAAGCAACAGGGAGCCAGACCCAGATTTTATTCCTAGCTCATCTTTGGGAAAATTAGTTTTCTGGTTTGGACATCTCATTCTGTTATTCTTCCCAGTTAATGTCCCAGTTCTTGCCTCCCAAAATTCTGTCACAATCCTGACTAGAGCTCTGGTCTACCATGTGGGACAGGGAGTGAACTCTGCAGTCGGACGGTCTGGGCCCAGAGCCCAGCTGGACGACTTGGTGGAGGCACTCAGTCCCCCCGATGCTCTGGTGTGGAGCAGGAATGGACGCCCACTGTGGTATTTCCTTAGGGAAGTGCGAGTGGGTGTCTCAGTGTGTCACACGTGTTAGGGACTGAAGAAATGGCTGCTGTTATTATTTGATTTAGATTCACTTCTATTCCTGGTGGGGGCTCCCCTGAGAGCCCCTGGGATTGTGTGGGAAATTTCTGTAACACACAAGCCTGGAATTGCAGAATTAAAAGGGCGGTGCTTAAAGAATAGCCACCCCTGCTTGGCAACCACCACGACACACACAGATGAATCCTCCAAACATCAGCCTGACCTCAGAGGAAAATGACTTTTCTTTCCCTTAATAGAAAAAAAGCCAATAAACCATCACATTTCCATCGAACGCTGCTGGGTAACCAGCCAGTGGACATGGCAATTCATCGCGAGCTACTCCGTATGCTAAAGCACTCAGGGGTGCCAGCGACGAGCACTAGAGAAATTTCCAGATAAATAGCTGAGATGCAATTTGTTTTATGGCATTTTGGATTTAATGATGGAAATAATTTGATACTTTTTAGAGTGAATTTAGTGTGGGTAGAAGGCTCTGAGTTGCTATTGTAGAAAACTGATACTTCTTGTGTATGTGCAGCGCTTTCCTGGGCTGGGGGGAGACTCTGCTAAGTGCCACCTGGGCCAGGCATGAACTACAAGGCCACACTGGGGCCAGGGTCAGGGGAGGAAGTGTGGACTGGCAGCTGGGCAGAGGATAAGACAGCAGGCCCAGTCTGGGTTCTCGATGGCTCTGTGATGTTGGGAGAGGCACCTCCCCTCCCTGGACTTGTCTCCTTGTCTGTAAATCAAAGGGCTGCCCAGTCTGAGCTAGTGGTGCTCAAATTCTGCTCACTCTCCTCCTTCCCTGGCTGGGGTGGGTAGGAGAGGGGCAGGGCTTGAAGATGGCCTTTCCTGTAACTAGAACCTGGACCCTCACCCATCCCCTGCAGCCTTCTTTGGGGGCAGGTGGTGTCTTCTCTTCATTGGTGGGGGTGGGGACAAGCCCAGTCTCAGTCTGCACCTTGTTGGAGCTGGCTGCCCTGTTTGGCAGAGTTGCTGCATCTGGCTTCCAGGACTCCGCACCCTCTAGAGTCCCCTCCGGCCTCCCTGGCTCCTCTCCTTCAGTCCTCTCTGCTGACTTGTTTCTTTTTTCCTGACCTCTAAATGCTGGGGGTCCCCAGGGCCCAGTCCTTGGTCCTCTCATGCAGGGGTGGGGCACCTGTGGCCTTCTGATTTCAGGATTGTTCTTTTTTTAAGCACCAAAAAAGGTAAGAGAAGTTTCACTGTTCTCTGCTGCACCCCTTTTCATAAAAGAATTTGTTCTGTAAAATTTGGATTCAATCAAAAGGGTGCACTCAAGGTTCCAGAGACTACATGTGGCCCCAAGGCCATAGGTTCCCCAGCCCTGCTCAGAGGCAATCTCATCCTGTTTCAATTTTATGCTGATTTTTCACCAGTTTATATCTCCACCCTGGACCTCTCCCCTGAATCCTGGCAGTATATTTCCTGTTGTCCTGTCTCCATTTGGCTGTCTACCAGGACTCGACAACTCCATGTGTCTGACGCTGAGCTGAACTCGTGATCCTGCCCCAAATCTGCTCTCTCTGTAGCATCCCCCAGCTCCCGTGATAGCTGCTCCCTTCTTCCAAGGGCTCAGGTGCAATTTTCCACTCATTGACTCTTTTCTTTTTCTCAGTTACTTACCTGATGGATTTTACCTTCAAAGTATGCCCAGAATTCAACTACTTCCCACGGTTACCACCCTGGTCTGAGCCACCATCATCTCTTGCTTAGATTAATGCAACAGCCCTTGAATCCACTGCCCTGACTCTTCCTTGTGCCCATGTGGTCTATTCTTCACATTGCAGCCAGAGTGAATTTTTTTTTTTTTTTGAGACAGAGCCTCAAGCTATCCCCCTGGGTAGAGTGCTATGGTATCACAGCTCACAGCAACCTCCAACTCCTGGGCTCAAGTGAGTCTCCTGCCTCTGCCTTCCAAGTAGCTAGGACAACAGGCGCCCGC
>CAUYQV010094293.1:0-32804 GCA_963574575.1 Galagoides demidoff | reverse complement strand
CATCCTACAAGGGTACATGTGAATCTCCCTAAATGTAGAATATGAATGTCTTAACACAATAACTAAGAAAAAGACATGAAGGCTATGTTAACCAGTTGGATGAAAGTATTTCAAATTGTATACAGAAACAGTACACTGTACCCCATGATAGTATTAATGTACATAGCTATGATTTAATAAAATAAATAAATAAATACAATGGGCTTCAGTGGCACATGGTGAAATTCTTTGCTCAGCTGCTGGGGAGATCTGGGTAGGGGTTAACTGATGCTTTGGTTGTGGTGAAGTCAGAGGTCGGTCATCACGAGGTGTGTCCTGGAGCAAGTGACTCTTATTTGGAAGATGGACACATTTCAGGGAAAGGCGGGACACATTTCAGACCTTCCGCCTGTCAGGATGGCCTTTCCAACTTGTTTTTCATCTTAGGAAACTCACTAACTTTCTATCTTTCTACAGTTTTTTTCTGCTCAAAAATTAAATGATTGGATGGCTAGACTCTCATCACAAAATTTCAAAATGTCTGTAAAGCGTGTGTGTGTGTTTCAACCCCACTGCTGGGAGTTCCCCTTGGCTGTTACTAAGACTTCTGTGATTATATTTGCAGTGTTTGTGGGAGACAAGCAATACAAAATCTATATTTAATAGATTTACCCATAAGCTTTGAATAACTGTGAAAATTTAAGGTTCTTTTTAACAAAGAACTTTAAGTTTTTTAAGTAACCTTGTTTATTTTACAGAGTTTGAACTCATGTGGGCCTAAAATCATTTTTCCCTTTATTTATTTATAAAATGCTTAGAAGGAAATCTTATTCTTAGGATGTTTGTGGGGTTCTTCCTTTTTTTGCTACCTTAATGACAAGTCTAACATGAAGATATTTGATTTTATTTTCCTATTATAGTGTTCTGTTTTACTTTATACAGATTCAGAAATAATGAATTATGCCTTTTGTTAAGACTTTCCCTTTTATTGAATGCAAAAGTGAACAATGGGGTTATTATACCCACATTATATAATGTTTCTTTTCTTTTTCTTTGCAAGAAAGTAAAGAGTTAGATTGTGGTGTACTGTAAGAATGCATGTGGCACTTATAATTATTTCTTGGAGTAAAAATGTCCATTTACTTTAAAACCTCTTACTGTAAAAATTAGATGAAACTTTTTATTTTCTAGCTTTTCTAATTCCACTTGTTGGCACTGGTGCATTTAATTGAGTATATCATGGGCTGTGAAAACAAACCTGAATAACAACCCCATTGGCAGAAATGTTACCTCTGTGGGCCTCAGTTTTCTTATCTGTAAAATGGGAGACTTACATGAGATTATCCCAGAGCTCACTTGCTGCTCCAGTTTAGATGACACTTAGTCATGGCTGTGAGCAAGGTGAATGAGCCATTTCAGTGGCTAACTTATCCTTCTCTGGTACCTCATTCTTTCTTTTCTTTCTTTCTTTCTTTCTTTTAATTTACCCCCTTGTTAGCTCTTTGGGGCTTTTAAGGATTTTTTTTTTTTCAGTTTTTGGCCAGGGCTGGGTTTGAACCTGCCACCTCTGGCATATGGGGCCAGCACCCTACTCCTTTGAGCCACAGGCACTGCCCCCTAATTCTTAAGATGTTAACTTTACATTCAAACTCCTGGGCCCTCTTCCCCTTGTTCCCTAAAAACATCCATTCTTAAAGATGTCTGCCAGCAGCACATAGCCCAAGTCTTTCATTTTACAGATAAGGAAAATGAGGCAGACTTTTACTGAAACATCCATATGAGAGCAAATAAACTGACTTTGTGTTTTCTTGCTAATAGCTATGCGATCCCAGTCTTATTAGAAATAATCCCAAACCAGGTCTACAAAACCTCAAAGGTGGTCCTGGAAACATTCTGTCTAAAGTCAAAACCCATCCACTGGCTGTAGGGGAGCCCTTCTTGGCTCTCCAGGGTACAGGGTCTCAGCGCTAATGTGAGTGGGGTCCCAGTGGTGAGTCACCTGTCCTCGGCACTACTATCATCTCAGAATAAAGTCACTGAAAAGAATGAGAAAGCACACACCACTTAGGCATGCCTAATTCAGTAGAGGTAATTCTTTCTTTCTAAGACATCTTACCAACAAAATTATCATGCGGTACTAATGATCTTATTCATTATTCACCCTGGTGAGGAACACTTAGCTGTTTCTTGTCTCTTTCATTTTCTTCCCTTGGACACTTGTATTTGATATTGCAAATCCTCACGTTGGAGGCCATGTGAGTCATTGGTACGTAAAAGAGACTGTTTCAATCCATTTGTTAAGGCTTCTTTTATAAATTAAAAATGTTTGTAGTTAACTGAAATATAGCAGAACCTCTGTAAATTGACCAACCAAGGGACTATAACAAACTGGTCAACAGACTGAGATAGTCAACATAGGGAACCGGGCCTATTGTACCTTATGAACATGTGGTGCATGTCCAGTCTGTGAAAATTAGGTCACCTTAAGGAGGTGGTCAATGTAGGGAGGTGGTTAACTGTGGAGGGTCCACTATATACTTTTTTCTGGTTCTCAGCCTTCTATTACCTTTTTAAAGGAATTAAATGTTTACTTAGATGTGCTGGCCCCAGTTCTTTCCACATGTGGGTAGAATTTTTTCTTAATTACCTATGATAATAGGAATGAGACGAACTAGAACATGCAGTAAATAAGCTAATTTTTTCCAACTGTGTATTAGTTCTGTGCCTTCATTTGACTTCGATAGAGTAAAAAGGTGAACACGGGTCTGATTTAAATTTTACTTCTTTTATCCTGTGGCAAGATTCAGAGAGAAGGGGATTATAATTTTCAACAAGAAAATCATCCCAAGTTCTTTAGATTTGTCGCTCATTTGCCAAGACAAATCTATTATAAGTTGTGTCTTCCTACTCCAGGAGCATATAGTCCAGAGCATTCTGTTCCCCCGAATTTGGTGTGTTGTATGGAAGGTTTTACTAAGAAGAAAAGAGAGAAAAAGAAAAGAAAGAAAAATTATGAGTTCCTGATACAGTAGGAAGAGTTTGTTTAGGATCTTGACTTGCCTGGGGTTAACAAGTGTTGTAGGTCCAAACAACTGGGCTTAAATGTCACACATAATGATAAGTAGGGAAATTGGGACGTCATTTGCATGTGAATGGGGATAGAGGTGACTGGATGTTGATTTATTGTGTGATGAATGTTTGCCCTTGGTGAAATGTTTTGCCTTCCGTGAAATTATAAACAATATTTCTTACTGACTATAAAATGTAGACACCAAGCCTAGACGTGTTTGCTCCTGAAATGCCACTCCAATTAGAAACCTGTTTTTTAAAAAACAAAACAAAACAAAACCCAATCAGAAGAGGGAAAAATCTTGGAATTCTACCCTTGAGAAGTGACAACTCTCCTTACTACCCCTCATTAGGTCTAGGAGAGGTGGGCGTGGACCTGGGAGATGGATCCCAGGAAGCCTTAGAGGTTAGTGAAGAAAGACATTTTAATCATATTCCTTGGGAAATATTTTTTAAGTCTCTAGAAGAAATTAGATTTATTTTTCTTATATTGTTGCATGTTATGAAAATTCCTCTCTCTGTGATCTAATGTACTTTTTTATTTATGAAATAAATACTTTTGCAGGAATAAACACAGTCTCAGCTATGAAACTATTAAGGAGAAAAGTTGTTCCAGAATATGTCAGTATCTCTTTAAGAATTATAATTAGAGAGACTTAGAGCCTGATCAAAAAATCTTTCTTAATTTTTTTGAAGAAACATTATCAAAGACTTCCATTGATTGACTACATTGATTCCCCCACCAAGGTTACTTTGCTTTGTAATTCTTTCATTCAATTAGATTGTAGTTAAAGCATAATTTTATAATGTGTATATTAATACATCATTTCATGTGCATATATATGTGTGTGTGTGTATTCTATATTTTAACTTACGAATTCTTCAAACCATCACAAGAGAAATGGGATTCATGGAAGTCCCTGGATTAGTCCAGGGTCAAATACTAAATTAAAAGCAGGGTTAGAATTGGAATTTCCTAGCAGCCCTGAATTTTGAGTCTGTTGTTGAAGCATGCTGGCTATATATATCGGTTTGATCTGCATAGAATCAGAGGTCAGGATGCTCCAGATAGGTTTTTGTACTCTGTGAGAAGACCGTACGAAATGGAACATCAGAGAGTATGCAGGGAGCCCCCTTCTTAAGATGTGGAACACCAGCATCCCAAGGCCGTCACAAGGAGATGCCATAATCAGAGGCTCTGTGGGGCTCCAGGCTGGGGCACCCCCACGCAACAGGACACCTCACTGATTTGAAGAAATGCCACGTGCAGCTCATGGCATGTGCAAGGAGAGATGACAGTCCCCACTTGGGGGGTCACTGGGCCTGACATCTTTCTTTCAAGAAATCCATCAGAAGCCAGTTCCCCTGGGCTATATGAGGTAAACATTCCTATCAGCACTACCCATGGCAGGGGATTTGGAAATTGCTCTCAAGAAGCACTTCTCCAGATTTATTTCTGTAAGCTCATGCAAAATGTTTTTAAAACAAAAAGAACATTGACCTTTCCTCTGCTTGAGGTAATAATGCTTATTTTCATGTTAGGATCCTGGAATTTTTTCTCTAGCTCATATATTTATAAATGTACTGCAGCTTAAACGAGAGGCCATCTAGGGAAAGACCAAGCTGCTCTGAGTTCTAACGTATGGCCTGTGCTCCTTCTTGTGTGTGAACACTTTCCTCTCGGAGGATTTGCCATGATTTTGCTTGGGGACACCTCATCTCGAATGGAAGTGAGCAGGCCAGGGCAAGAGCAGAAGGCTGATGAAGCCTGTGATCAACCAGGGCACGGCAGTCTCATCCCAGTGAGCGGGTGCTGTGTGAGGAACCCAGGCTCAGTGCTCTGAGATCCCACGGTTTGCTTTCACAGTAAATGAAAACTCCAGGTGTTTAGGTGAAACTTCTCAATCTTACACACTTGTAGCCTAATGAAACAGATCCACAGGCCAGAGCTGGCCCTTAGGTTTCAGTTTGTAGTACTCTCAGATCATTGCCAATGGCTTGTACACATGAAGGTCGCTGCCAACCGCATTATACACACACACACACACACACACACACGTATACACATTATATATAGGCATAAGTGTGTACACACACATATACACACATATATATACCTTACATATATGCATTATTAAGTGTGTATACACACACATATACATGTTATATATAGGTATAATAAGTATGTACACACACACACACACACACGTACATATAAAATACCATATATGTAAAGGGGCTCCCTGGAAAGTCACCAGCAATTATTAATATGGTTTTTCATATTACATGGCTGGATATTTTCCAGACAGTCATCATATATACACATACTCAGTTGGCCTTTGAACAACACGGGAGTTGGGGGTGCTAATCCCCAAGTTTAACTTTCTTTTTACTTCCCCAAACTTAACTACTAATAGCCCACTGCTAACATGAAGCCTTACTATAAATAAACAGTCCCTTAGCACATATTTTGCATGAGAATTACAGATTATGACAGATTGTATTATTATATATATATACACATATTTTCTCTTCCTTGTGATTTTCATAATAAGATTTTATTTTCTCCAGCTTACTTTATTGTAAGAATACTCACAAATGTCCTCACCTTCATCATCTTGGTGTGGAGGGGCTGGTGGGGAGGAGGAAGAGGGGTGTGGCTTTGCTGTCTGCGGGGGAGGGGAGGAAGGGGGAGGGGAGACCAGATAGTGGGCACGCTCAGTATAACAGAATTTCTGTCCGACTTTCTACTTTCTCATTTCTTTGGAATTGTTTCTGTAAGGTACAAGTCCTTCCACTGGCTGCTTTAGTTCCAGTGTGTGTATCACAGAAGCATCCATGTCACACAAGAACTGACAACCCTTCTGGATCACGGGACCCTCTGCCGGCTCCTCTGCCGTCAGTCTGTTTCCGGCCACCACCTTCTACCTTCTCCCCACTGGCTGGCGCTGGTTTGGAGCCCCCCCGTCTCCACCAAGCCACCTTCTGTTAATCCCTCTGGTGTGATGTCTGACCGCTCTTGAATTTCACCAAGATCCATCTCTTGAAAGCTTTCGCCTCCCATCATTTTTGATATATCCACAACCTCTTTCTTGATTTCCTTGATTAGCCTCGTTGTAAATCCTGGGAAGCCAAGCTCAAAATCCGGGCACAGCTTTCTCCCGCAGGAATTGCCCTGGGCATGATGGCTTTCGCGGCTTTTTCTATAACAATGATGACACCACACCTTCAGTGGTGCAATTCTTCCAGACTTTCATAAGGGGTTCTCTTTGTAACGGGGTTCTCTTCTACAATTGACAGCCCCTTTGGCAGAGTACCTGGTGTAATGAACCCTAAAGGCTTTACGTCCCCCTGATATAGAGGCTGAATTAGACACATGGTGTCTGGGAGGAGCAGATGGCATCCTGGGTGGCTAGGGTCATTGTCCCAAGTCAAAATACTTTTAAAAGGCACTCCCTACTGGCAAGGTACCTCCTGTCTTCGTGGACACATCATCAAGAAAACCAATCTAGAGAAAGCTTCTCATCCTCCAGGCCTTCTTGTTTTGCAACTGGAAGCTGCTGTTTAACTTTTTCTTTCAAGGCTTGTGGGTGAGGAGCTTTCTAGATGAGGCAGCATCAAACTACATTGCCTAGACCCATAGAATTAGCCGATCCCTTCCCTTAAAGCCTGGTACTCACTTCTCTTCTTTACTACTAAATGTCCTATGTGGCTTTATTTTTTCCAGAATAGGGTAAACTTTCATCTGCATTAAAAGCTTTTCGGGCAGACACCATTTGCCCATCATCGCTTTCTGAATGGTATCTGGGAACTCTTCTGCAACCTCTTGGTCAGCAAAAGCTGCTTCTCCAGTGATCTTGACATTCTCTAAGCTGAACCTCTTTCTAAAATTATCAAACCGTCCTTTGCTTGCATTAGATTCTCCAGCTTTGTATCCTTTACCTTCATTTGCTTGAAGTTGTCCTATAATGATTTCACATTTTCTCAAAGCATGTTGGCGTCTATATGAGTGCCTTTCCTACAGCAAACCTGAGCCTACGTACAAGCCAAATTTTCAACGTAAGATAAAAAGATATTTCACAAAAAGTGCAAAGTTTTTGCTTCTGCTGACGTGGCTTCAGGGACAAATTCAGAAATTTCCTTTACTTTTTTTTTACAGTGGGCCTTACGCTGGATCCATTGATCTTGAGATGTTGGGCAGCCACGGCCGCAGACCTCCGTCTATGATACACATTAAGCAACTCGACTCTTTTTTGTAATGTCATGACTTCTCTGTTTCTTGGGAGCACTGCCAGCATCACTAGTGGCACTTCATATGGATCCCATGATGCCATTCAAGGTCTACGGTATTGCACTAAACACAGTGAAGATGCCAGAGGTCACCTCTACTGTGATAAACACTTCCCTGGGGATACTTACATGCAGATGATTAGCAGATATTTGCAATCTGTGGGCTCACCAAAATAATAGAAGGTGGCCAGGAAATTATTACAGTAATACAGTCCGTACCACAGTTAACTTTATGTAGTTAAGATTTAATACTGCATCTCTCTCAAGTACAAATGGTACCCTATAATCTGTGTTTACATGTGTACGTTTTGATAAATTTTAATGTTGTACAATTGATTTGTGTCTATTTTATGGTAACAGGTGCTAAAACAGAGTAGTGTCTACATCTGTTTTATGCGCTCAGGACATACCTTTTCCTTAATTTTGTTACTGTTTACTAGACTGTGCAGTTCATCTGTGAGTTTTGTCAAATTGTTGCAGATCTCCAATGATTTTTTCAGTGCATTCCTTTTTTAAAAATCTGTGTGAAAGTTCAAACCTGCTGTTGTTCATATATATACTCTTTCATCTTCACCACTTCCTTGTGGAATAGAAATTATCATCCTGTTTTACTGATAAGGATACTGAGGGTCAGTATGACTGGGTGACTTGCATAGGATTTGGTAGCTAGTATCTAGGAGGGAAAGGATCCTAATACCAAACTCAAAGTCTAAATTGGCAAATATGTATTAAATACATACAGAGACCCACAAGGCCCTGAGATCCCGTAAGGAATGAAGTGAATGCACAAGGCTGCAGCTTATGTAAAGCCAGGAGAGGAGGGCAAAGCGAAGATGCATTTGGAGAACAGAAGAGAAGGCCTCCGGGGGACGCTGCTGCTCTGGGACTTGAGATGGGGATAGGAGTTGAGCAAATGAAGAAGGTGGGAGTAAAAACTATGGCCTTTTTGGCATAAATGGCAGGAATCTCAGAGGTGAGAGAGGATGCGGTTTCTGTGAAATCAAAAGTGTTTTGTATGACTGGAGATAAAACTTGATCTAGGCATTGGGAATGCCAAGCAAAGATAAAACTGGAGCGAGAAAGGGCAGGGGGCTTGGAGAATGTTAAACTGAGGAACTACCTGAGAGTTTTAGGATGAGTACCCTGGTCTTGAACATACGGGGGAGGTCACTGGTTATGGTAAGAAAGGCAGAGGTACTTTTAGGAAGCTAAGAGGAGCAATCCAGGAGAGCAGATGGTGCGCTGAAACATGGCAGTAACTGTGGAATTGCCATTCAGGGATGCAAGAAACATTTAAGATGTAGAATGATCCAGGAATGGTGACTCGAGTAGACAGAGGGGGCGAGGGAGAGAGAGAGCACTCAAAGATGAGGTTTAGGTTTCTGGTTTTATTGATTGTGCAAATGGTGAAACTATTCCCATGGATTTGGAGTTTGAAAGAGCTGGGCTGAGGTGCGTGCGGATAAAGCCATCAGGTTTGGATAGGATGAATCTGAGTTTAGGGGCCAGTAGGATGATCAGGTAATAATGTCCACAAGTCAGCTGGAGATATTTGACACTCCAGGGGACAAACAGGGCTGGACAAGTAGATTGTAAGTGATAGATAGTGATGGAAAGTGTGGAGGAGGATGAGCTGGCCACAGCAGGTATGTACTAACCAAAGTACGATCGCTTTTAGAGGGTTGCTAAGGGCAGCCCTCTGGGTGGCCTGGCAGGATTTGGTTCACTCTGAACAGAGGGTATATCACCAGCATTGTTCAGAACTCATCTCCCAAGGGGAAATTTAGGCAACTTGAGAAGCATTACTCACTGAACAACCCCTACCCTCTTCTGAAAATGTATTCTTTGAGCTCATCTCAATAAAGTAATGCCTCTACAACACAGAGGACAGAGTGCTGGCATTCATTCAAACCCAGTATTCTGTTGGACCCTTTAAGAGATTAAGTACAAATAGGAAGGTTATGTGATGGAATTTGAACCCAGGTCTCTGGGTCTCGATTTTACTCCACAATCAGCGATTTACCTTGGTCCTGATTAAACTGGGAGACATCCATCTCAGGTCAGCTATCTGTTTAGGAAAGCAGATTTATGGAGTGCATCAGTGCGTACCCTAGGCCTCCACCAGTAAAGCAAAGCCCCCATCATCTTCCTTTCACTTCCTTTCACTTGATGTTTGCTCTGCTAGGAAAGGAAGACTCTGCTGGAGATAGATATAAGTGGTGAGCTCAGCTCTGGATCTTCAGAACCGGAGTTATTCATCTTCAGTATCCCTGTTGAAGTGGGACAAATGTGCTTGTGCTCTTTGGATGCATCTGCAAGTCACTGAGAAAAATTGACAGAGTAACTCAAAGTAATTGGTCCAAAACTTCGAATTGTAAATCAATCCAAAATTTACTTCTAACTTCTGTATTTAAGTGCCAGTTAAAATGTACTGGACAAAAATGCTATCCTATATGCCCTCAATTACTATAAAACTTGATAGGAAACGTGAGTACTTTTCTGCCATACTAACGTTCCATTAAGCTTTAGCTATTTGAACTGATAAAAGCCATCAGGTTGCAAAGAAGGATGGATTGTGGGAGCGCATTCACACAGGCGGACATTTTTTTGGATTACCTCTGTTGGATTCTTATTAGCCATGTTCATGTCCCATTTAATGTTTTCCATATGCCGTTACGATTTGAAGTTTGTTCTGTGTGTTTCTTCTCTTCACCAGTTGTGGGAGTTTAGACCTCAGGCAGGAGCTGCAAACCCACCGTCTGCATATTCTGGCATACTGACCACCAGAGCTATTTATTTTATTTTGGTTTAGTTTCATTTTTCATGAAATGAGGGTTTGGATGACTATTTGTGAATATAATCGCAAGCTTTGGATGTCTTTATCTTTGTGATGGGGCCATCTTATCATATGCTTAATTGACTTCAAATTTGAAAAATATAGGCATATTTCATAGCTCTAAAGAGAAAGGCAAATACTCTAGACAGTGCACATGGAATGAATTGTACTGTGACTTTTTCAAAATAGCCGAATTATTTTGGTGTAGGTGGTGTATGCTCCATGAATGAAGGGAAAGTCAATGAATCAACATATAAACAGGTGGAAAAAAGCCACCTGAAACTTCATCACTTGAGTGAGAACGTAGTTCAGTGACCGTCCTTCCCAGATCTCTCTCTGTGGGTATAATGCTATGTATTTTAAATAATACTGTTTATTAATTCAGCTGTAAGTATACCTTGCCCGTTGATTCATAGATAGAGACCAAGTAATTTAATTGTCTACACCTGGACACTTTGACTGTGAAAAGGAGTGCTATTAACCATCAGGCTGGGATAACAGACATGTACCTGACCAGCCTTAAGCACCTTGAACTAGAATTACTCTCCTCATAGACTTTCTACCATATACATAGTTGTTCATTTATGACACATTTATTGAACATTTATTAGATACTGAGCATGAAGCAATAAAGTAAACAAAATATAGACGGCTTTCAAGTCCTCATAGTGCAGCAAGAATTAAAATTCCATGCTCCTGGGAGTCTGATAGAAGGGGACTTATCCCATCATGAGAACACATATGCCCACCTTCAGGGAAAGTGGAGATATGTTTCTAGAATTAGTGGAGTTATCCTGGCAAAGGAGGAGGCAAGGGACATTCCTCCTGAGAAGGAGTGATTGATGCAAATATGAGAGGGAACAAAGCATACGGGATTTGGGGGACGGCAGAAGGGCTCAGGATGATTAGAATGTTCGGTGGGAAGAGGGCAGTGGCTGCTGATGAGGCTGGCTGTGAAGGCACAGCCCAGATGAAGTGGGCCCGTGTGTAATGCTGGAGAGACTGGGTTTTACCCTAAGGGCACTGGCATATTTTAGGCACAAAGGTCATCAGACTTGCATTGCAGAATTCTGGATAACGATGCTATTCATGGGAAAGACTGAGGTGTATCTGATGAAATTAAGTAGTTGCATCAGTGGTGTTTTAGAGCAAGGAGGGCAGCTTGTTGTGGAGTCACGTTCAGGCAATGAGCTGGGCCCTGGACACATTCACAGAAGCACAGATGCTCTGGGAAGAGCTGGCTTGGCTGAAGGGGAAAGGGTGACGCAGCATTGGTGTGTTCAGTTTGAGGCCCCAGGAAGGCATGCACGTGGACACACGTGTCTATCGTGTGATTTTGGCTGGAACTCAGTGGAGAGATCTAATTTACAGAGAGAGATTTTAGCATTGGTAAGCTTGTAGGTGGTATCTGAAACCAAAGAAATTTGAGTCCAGTTGGATTTTTATTACTTATCATGAATTTCTATTAACTCTGGTTCAAGGTTATTGAATTTGTAATAGAGTAGAATAAATGGTAGCTAAAATTATGACACTTTGAAACTTATTCATCCCACCCATTTTCATGAAGGAAATATTTGTCTGAGAGATTATCAAATACCGCCATTCAGAATTTATCATCCACGGGAATTGGCGAATAGATTTTTTAGCCAAAAATCAAATTTAGAAAAGTTCCCATTCTTTTCTGTTCATAATAAAGAGAAGTGATTAAAGGTTAAAAATAGCAGATGATTACAGTCCAGCTTGCAGTGCAAGAACAGGAAGCCTTTGGTTCCCTGAAATCTCCCAAGCATCCTCACATATTGTAGCCACTGCAACTTTCTCCATTACTAAATCTTTAACATACAATTTTCCCTCAGAAAGTCACTTGTCTTGCTAGTTGCTATGGTCTGAGTGTTTGTTTCTTCTCCAAGTTCATATGTTGAAACCTTGACAACCCCCACTTCCCAGGGACATTTGAGGGAGGTGATGAGGGGATGAGGGCAGAGCCCTGATGAAGGGGGTTAATGCCCCTAGAAGGCAGGAGAGTTTGCCACCTTCTCCATCACTTGAGGACACGGTGAGGAGTTTCTGATCTGCACCAGAAGCAGAAGCCCAGACCTCAACCCGGCCATGCTGGCACCCTCACCTCTCACCTCTCAGCCTTCAGGTCTGTGAGAAACACACTGCTGCTGTTTATAAGCCGCCCAGTTAGTCTGAGGTTTTTCATTATAGCAGCCCTAACTGATGAAGATTCTCGTATGCAACTTTTACATAAAGAACAAAATCAAATTAGAGGGAGAATAAGCAGAGAATATGGGAGCTGCGAGTCTCACTAGAGATGACCCGACAGTGTCATTCTTTAAGACAAAGCCGCTGAAGACCAGAGTGCACCTGTGCCTTCCCCTCAAGACCCTGCACCTGCCGGGGCAAAGCAGGGCTGGAAGTCCTGCAGCCCCACCATCCTGTGCCGTCCCCTCCTAGCCCAGGGCCCTTTGGACATTTTTTTGCCCCATTTAAAAGTCATTTTCTGTTTCATAATACTGCTAAATAAGATTGTATACTAATAGCATCTTAATTGGCCAACCTGTTGGGACAGAAAATGAAAAGAAACACAGGAGGATTCCTGACTCAGTTTCTGGTTTTGCTCCTTAATTATCAATACACACAATGTGTCGTCTGTCTGCTTACAGGTCCTTTACCAAACTGCACAGAAGGCTATTTTGTTTCATCAGAAGGTCCAAATATTGCCTTTGGTTTAATAAATAAGCTTTTTCTTTTTTGAGAGTGGCTTTTCATTCCCCTTGTAAGCATTTCACCGTAAATGCCATTGTGCTGTCCGCCTAGGACAGACAGACAGACAGACATTGAAGGAAAGGGAAGTAGGTCCTCTGTTATTTTCTCCTGTTAATTTTCTAAAATACTATTGAACAAAAGCTCAGGGACAGTGAGATGGGGAGGTTCAGCAGCAATAGTGCGGGAGGCAGGACCCTGGACTGCCTGGCCAAGTGGCCGTCCGGCGCCCCTCATTTCCCAGGCCCGAGTTTCTGGCTCCTGACTGTGTGAGTGTTTTTGAGGCTCCTCGCAACTCGCAACTCGAGCAATTCATTACCCTACAGTCAAGATATCGTTTCCGTTTTCTCGCAGTTTGTGACTCCTCACATTTCTTTTCTTACCCCATTTAATGAATGTGTTGCTGAATCCTGTCACTTCACTCGGTCAACATTAATTTACTATTTATTATTTATTGGCTTGGTGCCAGCAACCGCCTTAGATGCCTTTTTTTGCCTGTCATCTGTCACGTTCATTAGTCCTGCTTCCCCGGGTGCCCAGCCCCCGAGTCTAGAGACTTCCGTTTGTTATCCTCCCAGAGATAAAGCGTATTTCCTAGTTTACACACAAAGTGCTCCAACTTAAATCCACGCCCTACCGCATTCCTTTGGAAAGTGTAAATACACCTTCTGAGTAGTTCAAGTGGTTAGTGTTTTGTCCTCTTGGTTTAGACTTGGGGAAGGCGAGGCAAGTTGACCACATGACGACGCGTATTTACACATATTTCCAATCCACATATTTCCTAGAAATGTATCAAATCAAATTTTAATCTAAATAGGCAGGAAGGTGGAGTCTGAAATAGGTAACATCCCAAAAAGTAGTTTAATAGTCTTGCCATCTATTTAAAAAGTCCAATAAGGAAATCATCTAAAGCTTAGGTGCATTACTGTTTTTAATTTTATTTCATTCGATTGGGCTCATTTACCAAATGACAGCCAGAGACATTTAGGAGAGCGGAAGCCTGTCTCTGCTGTGCATGTCACAGACAGAAAGTGTGCACACGTGAAGACTTCACACATCCATATGCATGTTGTCCAGGGCTCCATCGAGCATCCTTTTAATTACGCTTTATATGTGCTTTGTGCAGCCAGGCATTGATCTTTCAACTACCGTTGTCTGGTTCAAAGACTTGTAATTAGGTAGAAAGATCTGGTAAAATGGGTTCTATGGAGTTATTCAAATGCTCTGTGTGTACGAAATCGTTCGTCCAGAATTATTTACCTAGAAAAAGACACTGGAAGCCTATTTTTAAATTGTTATTCCTTTTCATTATTTACTGATATTCCAATTCACTTCCTGGACCTTTGCAAATTGGAGGGCTGCTTTTCTGTTTTGATATGGAAGTGCTTTGTTCTTTCCCGTGGGCCTGTTAATTGGTGAGCTCTTTATCCATGAGATCAAGAATCGGGGGCTTCTTTATTAACCCGTTGTGAGAGCTGAGCTATTCCCAGGGGTGTGGAGAAGGGGAGAAGTCGCCTTTGAGACTTCATGCTTCTCCTATTCCTTTACAGCACTGGTCACAGCCTGGAAGATGCAATCACGGATGACAAGAGGAATTTAATCAACTGTTTAGAATTAGAATCCCCCGATACTGAGGATTCTGTAATGAGTCTTTTGTCTTTTCCCCCCCTTTTTTGTTAGCATTTACGATGCCTTTTACTTGTGCAAAAAGCTTTCTCCTGCAGGATACAATCCTGTGAGGGATTTTAAAATAAAGAATTGAATTCTGCATTCTAGTTCCGAAAGCCACAAACAGAACAATGTTTATTTTTCTGGAAGGCATTGTCTTGGTTTGTAGGTGGTGATGTGAAAATTCTTAGAATTTTCTCCCTCGAAAATGGAGACCAGGCTAGATCCCCCTTTCTCCTTTCTCACATAAATGTACCATCATCACGTACTTTTCTATGTAAGTAGTCTGGGAAATTATCTCTGCGCAAAGAGCCCTCTTGGGGATTTATAAGGTTTGGAACTGGGGGGAGGGGAGGGAGCAGAAAGAGCCCTGACAATTTCTGTGGCTCTGAGGAGTTTCAGTTCTCCGCTGCTACGTGGCTTATTTTTTGACCTAAACATGTGACACCTCTTTCTAGGACATTACTGTTGCTCCATTTTAGCATTTTCAAGGTATGGGTTTTCTTCCCTCTGATTGGCCTCTGTTTGCGGCTGCTGCTGGTCTGATGTATCTGTGAGGGAGCAGCCAGCGCCCGTTGCAGGGCAGATTTTTTTTTTCTCCAGGATTCCTAACAGCTCTGATACCAGAATGATTTTCTGCCTTGTTGTTTTCTATTTTTTCTAAATCACACATACATAAAATTGTATTATCTGTATGTGTGTGTGCTGTAACAAAGTCCAAAAGTCTTGAGAGGACCCTGCACGCCTCCCTGACGCTTTAGAAACCTGCCTGTTGTTGGTTTGCTGTCCATCTTCCTCCCTGAGTCAGTAGGAACATCTGTGTCAGCCTGGCTGTTGGTGACAGTCACATCCCTGCCCCTTTAGACTCATCAGCACAACAGACCCAAGTGACCAAGACCAGGAGTGACCACTCATTACACGTGTGTTTAGTCCTCACTGTCACGGGCACCCGGCAATTTTACTCTCAGGTACGAAAATCTCCTTGTCATGTTTCATTTCTCCTGTAAATGGCCCGTAAGGATAAGAATCAGTGGTGCCATGTGTCACATGAGCTTGTTCCAACATAGAAATTTTCTGTTTCCCAAGGTCTCCTCAAAGCAAACAAGGCTCTCTGGTGTACACACAGAAATCCCCTTAATAAAGGGGTGTGCGAAGAATTCTTGACAAGTCGTTAAGCAGCCTACACGTCGGAGTGACTTTGTACTAACTTGGTATCTGACCTTAGCCAAGTCACTTCACCTCAATGACCTTCGTTTTCGTCATATGTATGTCTTCCCCAAAATGAAAATTACTTTTATTTAGCTTCTAAAACAACAAATTCAACATGCATATCTACTTTGTCCTAGTTCTCTTATAATATCTTTAAATATCTCAAAGCTAGAATAATAATGGAAAAGAGAAAATATCCGATCTCTACATAAGATATTCAGAGTGACTAATCAGAATTGGGGTGACAGAATCAGCTCCTGCAACACGTGACTGCAGCCAGCACAACACACACTGAAGAGCATTTATGTAACTTATGAACCGCAGGATTTGCTTGATTCTCTAGAGTCACCATGGCAGGTAAACAGAGAAGTTGCAAACTCTCTACATCTTACGTCCAATTAATTACTTTTTATTATACGTTTCTGGTAAAAAGGCTGTGCTGGTCAAAGAAAAAAACAATGTGTTAATCACAGAATACAATAAGTGTGACATTTGAAATCTTGTAAATGCAAAAATCATATAGGTTTTCATAAAGAGTGGACTCAACTCAAAAAGCATTAAATAAGAAAAAGAATAGTATGAACGTTAGGACCATCATACAGTCTACAATGAAATGGTAACAGTTATGAATATCTACAAAATAACACAGCGACCCCCTACATGAAACACAAGCCAGTAGAATTAAATGCAAACTCCAGAGTAATCCAAGGTAGTATCTCAAAACACAAGATACAGATGGTATTTTTTAATAATAAATGGTGTCGGGACAACTGTAAAATGATTTTGAAAAAGGTAAACGAAGTCCACTCTCATTCCACATACAAAAATAGACTTCAAGTGCATCAGAGACCTAAGTAAAAGAATACAAATATCCATACTAGAAGAAAATGTGACTGGATCCTTGGTGCTGGAGGATGGAGAAAAGCTTCTAATCCTTATTAAAAATCCTCACACAACAAAACATTTGGCTACAGAAAAGTAAAACTTTTGCATGGTTAATGCAAAAACCAAACCAGACCAATACATCAGCCACTCAAAAGGGTAAACCCTGTAAGGAAAGATGTTAAAAAACAAATGATTGATCCATTCATGGGTCAATGGGCACTTGGGCTTTTTCCATGACTTAGCAATTATGAATTGGGCTGCAGTAAACATTCTGGTACATGTATCTTTGTTATAATGTGATTGTTGGTCTTCTGGATATATACCTAGTAGAGGAATTGTAGGATCAAATGGCAGGTCTATTTTTAGATGTCTAAAAATTGTGGTATATGTACACCATGGAATATTATGCATCCTTAAAAAAAGATAGAGACTTTACCTCTTACATGTTTACATGGATGGAGCTAGAATATATTCTTCTTAGCAAAGTGTCTCAAGAATGGAAGAAAAAGTATCCAATGTACTCAGTATTAGTAGAAAACCAATTTATAGCTTTATTATGAAAGCTATAACCCAATTATAGCCCAAGAAGAAGAGGAAAGGGAAGAGGGAGGGGAGGGGAGGAGGGAGGATGGGTGGAGGGAGAGTAATTGGTGGGACCACACCTACGGTGCATCTTACAATGGCACATGTGAAATTTACTAGGTGTAGAATATAAATGTCTTAACACAATAACTAAGAAAATGCCATGAAGGCTAAGTTAACCAGTTTGATGAAAACATTTCGAATTTTATATAAAACTAGCACATTATACCCCATGATTGTATTAATGTACACAGCTATGATTTAATGAAAAAAAAAAAGATCATTGGGAGAAAATATTTCCATCATTCATCATCAATAAAGGGCTAGTACTCCGAAATTGTAAGCACCTTTTAAAATGAAGAGAAAAACATGAACAAAAATCCTATAAACAAATGGGTAAAGATGTGAAACAACAGTTCACAGAAAGAGAAGCTGTGAAAAGACGTTCACATTCACTCATTGTAAGGGAAATGCAAACTAAAGCAACACTGATGGTATTTCTCGCCCAAGGGATGGGCAAACTTGAAAGTTTGACAATACATTCTGTTGGAGAGGCTACAGAGAAATAGCACTCTCCTGCATTGCTAGTGGGAATAGCAAACAATGCCATCCCTATGGAGGAGGATTTGGCAAAATTTAACAAAATCATATATGCATTTGCTTTTAATCCCAGTAATCCCACCTCTAAGAATTTACTCTTATGGGGAGATAAATCTTCAACAATAACACATCTATGTGTATATGTATAATTGTATTTTTGTATGTATGTGCGTATATCTTCTTATATTTCTAAGCTCTTTTTACTGAACAGGTTAAGAAGGAAAGACTCTGGTAGTAATGACTGTATCCAGCTTCCATATCTTAGTCTCTAATACCAGACGCCATTCAGAAAGGAACCAGAGATCTGTGGGAAAATGGCTGATTCCAGGACAGGGGCAGGGTAGGTGAAAGGTCTTGGACCTTCTTGTTATGTCACAAAGAAAGAAGGAGCTAAAAAAAGAAAAAGTAAAGGGAGCACGCTGCCAGGACACAGAGGTCGGCATGAAGGGGCTTCTCCTGGACAGTTTTGAGTCGTTGGAGCACCAAAATAATGAGTTACAGTAATGAATTATAATCCATTGAACACCATAGGAATTCACAAGTCCACATCAGTTTTTAGAAAGGTAAAAATAATGATAAATGGGAAGAAAGAATGATCCACTTCCGGGAGAAGAGTGATGGCTCACTGGTGAATGTGGAGGGCAGAAGGTGGTGCGGGAGTTGGAAAAGTTACAGTGAAGACTGGATCAACCAAGAATCATCAATGGATACTAAGTCTAGAGGGGAATTTTGATGATTAAAGGCAGAGTATTTGGATGTTTTTAAAGTTTCTTCCCCATGTACCGTTTATCAGTGGTAAGAGAGAAAAATCTGTAGGAATTTCACGGTGAACAAATCGGGCCACACCTTGACAAAATGACGAAAATTAACATCACTGATGAGAGATAGAAAGACAAGGTCTACCATCTGTGACACCCAGAGAAGGACACGATGCCCAGAGAAGGGCACATCGCCTGTGCAGTATTCTGGGCTGACGTGGTCCCTGAATTTAATCATGAGGAACTTCAGGCAAACTTGAAATGAGAAATGTTCTACTTAAATAAATAATAAATGAGGATGTGGGAAACGATATCCTTCAAAAATGTCAGTTTCATAAAAGACATTAAAAGCTACTAGGAAAGACAGTGGAATGTTCCAGATTAAAGGCTGTAGAGACATGACATATAAAGGAAATAACTGAATCAGACCAGAGCCTGTGCTGGAGGGTAGAATAGTATAAAAGATACATTTAGGATAACTGATGAAACTTGGAATGCTAATTGCATAATGTCATGTTTACGGAAGGTAATATCGGTACTGTACTGTGGCTGTGTAAGAGAATACATCTATTCTTGGATGATAAAGAGCTCGATGTATTAAAATATAACTTATTTTATGGTTAATGGGCAGTGGGGTATGTAAATTAATTTCAAATAATCCAGGGAAAAGTAAAGCAATAACGCAAAACATTAAAAGTAAGTGAATCTGGTTGTTTTCGTCATCTTAGGCTGCCATAACCAAATACCATGAACTAGAAGGCTTATAAATAATAGAAATGTATTTCTCTCAGTTCTGGAGGCTGTGAAGTCCAAGATCAAGGACTTCCCAGCTGAGCTGATATCTGGTGAGGGTGCCTTGCTGGTACACAGACAGCACCTTCTAGCTGTGTCCTCCTGGGGTAGAAGGGGCAAAGCAGCTCTATGAGGTCACTTGGGTTGTTTTGCTTTGTGTCTTAAGAGATGGGGTCTTTGTTGCCAAGACTGCACATCTCACTGAAATCTCAAATTCCGGGGCTCAAGCAATCCTCCTGCCTCAGTCTCCCAAGTGGCTGAGATTATAGGTACACAGCACCATGCCCAGCTAATTTTTATTTTATTTTATTTTTCGTAGAGATAGGTTCTTGCAGTGTTTCCCAGGTTATTCTCAAACTCCTTGCTTCAAGTAATCTCCCTGCCTCAGCCTCCCAAAGTGCTAGGATTATAGGCATGAGCCACCACACTCAGCCTGAAGCCATTTTATTTTATTTTACTTTTTAGATTATTATGAGGGTATAAACAATCAGGTTACATTGTTTGCTTTTGTTAGGTAAAGTTCAAGTGGTAGTTGAGCCTTTCACCCAGGGGTGTGCTATATCCCCTTACATTGTGCCTGTTAGCTGAGAGTGCACCAAACCTCTTCGCTCTTCCCCTTTCCCCTCTGTCTCCTCCGCTCTTCCTTCTAAGGACACTAGTCTCATTCATGAGGACTCTACATTTATGTCCTACTCAGCGCTCAAAGCTCCACCTGCTAATGTCATCCCTTTAGTGGTTAGGATTTCAATGTACGGATTTCGGGTGGACACAAACATTCCGTCTACAGCAGTGGTCAAACGGTAGATGAGAATTTTGTTCTGTATTAATTTTGCATTTCTTTTAAAGTTTGAAATTATTTCCAAATAGCAAGTCTTTTAAAACAGGAAGAAAAACAGACTTTTCACCTATGTCCAAAGAGGGCTTATATAGATATGAAGAGATGATTCTTAAATCACCTTGTTCAAACGCATCATGTAAACCTTGCAGGTCAGTCCTGTGACCTTGGGGGTTAGCTCAGGCCTCCTTTGAGAGCCCTCTCCAGGGCTCGGCTCAGGCCGGAAGGTGTTAATAAGCCAGTGAGGGCTTCAGTATTATTCCTTAGTTCCTTTGTAAGCTGCAGAGGGAGTAAGCACTACTTAAAGCCACCCAAACCAGCAGAGGCCAAGATGAAAGCTCACAGTTAGATGTGGACTTGTCTCTAGTGAATTTTTCCCGCAAGATGATGATTGATTAAGCAACTGAGATCGTTGATACTATTCATCTCAAAAAGTAGAAAACTTTAGTGAGAAAGTGAAAACAGTGGCTATTACGGGGCTTAGCATTTCTGCCTGCCTAGGTTCTTAAAAATGAGTTTCTAATTGATGTGATATGAGAGGCATTGAAGAAATTAAGGGCCAGATTGTTTACCTCCTACTGGGCTTTTATCCCACTGTTAAGTCAGAAGATGGGTAGAGGAAGAGTTCTTTGGGCACATGGAATTAAGGTGAGAATTGGGCTGACTATGAACAAGAATCATGTTTATTTTGTGAGGACTGTTTTCATTTTCCTTGGGTATGTAACAGTGATCCTAGTAATAGCTAACATTTATTGGGTGTTCTGGGGAACATGTTGTGCTAAACCCTGGGTGGACCAGCTAATTGGATCTGTGTTCATTTTAGAGATGAGGAAAACAGGCACAGAGATTACTCTAGTGGTAATTACTCCTGAACTCCTAAAGCTGATTGGTCTGAGCTTAAGGGCATTTAAAGCAGAATAAAAGAATGAGTTTGGAAGACACCTTCTCAAAGGTCAACTTTCTTAGAGCCAACACTGAAGATGATGGCTGTGTAGCAGAATGGGCTGACACCTTTAGACCAGTGCGTTCCTGACAGCTTTATAATTGGCAGGTGACAGTTGGTGTGCTGTGGGTTGTTAATAGGTTAATGGGTATTCTTTGGGGAAATGAGCTTCCTAATCGAGTAAGGCTGGGAAACAGAGCATGTTCTCAGAACGTTTTAAAAAATAACTTCCACAGTATTGAACATGGTTGGGAATTCGTTTTTCTATCTCCCTGATTCTGTGATTTTCTTTACCATTGATTGTTTTGCTTAGCAACAAAGCCCGTCCGTGATGGTCTATAAAGTTCCCTAAAGCATCACGCAGTCAGCATTTGTATTGGTCTTGGTATTTTCGGACATCAGCTTCAGTCTTCTATACTAGCTCCGTTTCTGACAATGAAATGAAAGGGTTTGGATGTGGAGAGATTGTTCATTAGAAAGACAGCAGATCCTTAAATGTCGTGGAGAAAAGAAGGAAGGGTAATTTTACCTGATGTTCTCCCAAAGAATAGAAGAATGAGTGTTTTCCATTTAGGAATTTCTACTAAATTGCTTTCATAAAACAAGAATGTAGAAGTAGCAGTTGGAGTGTGAGTAATGAGCTATCTCCAATATTCTTTGGAAATATCTAGCACTAGGGTATATATGCGTAGCAGTAAGGTGCATTTTCCCTTCCACCCTCTCCCCTATGTTAGATTTTTCATAACTTATAGTAGCTGGAAATAGAACTAAGGGAAGGTATAGTGAATCTCCTGAAGGTCACCACCCTGACGTGCCCATGGAGAGAAAGCAGCTCTGTGGGGAGAGCGGGAGATGGCCAGGACATCTTAATAGGCCATTTTGGTCTTCTCGCTGTGATTGTTCTCAATCTCTCGGCAATCACAGTGCTATTAGGGGCACACTGAGCAGAGACACATGCTTAGCTTTGCCATTAACAACATTGACAGGAAACTTTGAGATTGCTTCAGAGCCGATGGTTCTTGAGAATCTTGAATTAGAAGTCTGCCTGTCCTTCCAGCACGCCAGAATGGCCCAGCTCCTTCTGCAGAAGGATGCTTTGGCGGGAGCTGGCACTGCACAAATGTGAATGTCTAGATTATTCCTTCTCCTGTATCTCTTCATATTTTACAATTTATTACATGGAAGCACAGTAAGTCACGGTGGTTGTCTGTAATTAGGATAATGGCTTGTACTAAATCTGAAGTTGAGCATGCTCCTAGAATCAGAATTTATAGAGTGACTTGCAGAACTCCTTCCACAGACCTTGCCCTCTGCCCACTCTGCTTCTGTCCCTCATCATGAGCCACTGTTGGGCAAGACACACATCTCCAGGGTTTTGCTCCCCATCCTGGTCCTTTGGGCCCTGTAGAGTTCATGATCTGGTAAGAACTGGGAAATCAGGTCAGGGGTTAATTGAGACCATGTTTCAATGTTCTCCTCCCAAATTTCATTTTTAGAGCACCCATCGTTTTTGCCAAAGTGCTTACTGAAGCTGTGGACTGATTTGGTCCTAACATATGAGACCAAGGGGATATAAGCTTACAGATTGACTATCAGCACTAAAATTGTGCTAGAATGGCACTGGACAGTTAAATGTATATGTTCCCTTTATAAGCAAAATCTGCTACTCTTTTCTCCCCCCTTGGGAAAAGATCAAGCATGAAAAGGAAAATGGAATCTTGGGATTGCTAATAATTGTTATCCTTATAAGGCGTTTACATTTGAGACTTAGCCTTCAGACTTTTTAATCAAAGAATATAATTCCAAAACATCAAATAAAGCAATGCAAGTGTTGTTTTCCAGTTGAAAGAAGTAAGTGCATAAAATATTTGGGTAAACACACCTGCTTATCATTACAGAATAAAACTAGACGTTGTCATGTGGTATGAAGAACGGTGTAGCTTTTAAATTATAAGACAAAGATTTTCCCTAAAAGTTCTCTTAGAAGTGCGGGAGCATCATATGATCTCTGAAACAATTGTCCGTCTCCGAGTTATTAATCACTCTAAAATGAGTATCTGTCATGTGGGGAGCTGACTGGCTGGAACGAGTGATGCTAAGATAAACCACAGCATGGTCATCCCTGAGGAGGGTCTTGACCGCTTTAAAACTGGTCTTTCACCTACGATGCATACCCCCCATTTAAGTTCGTAGTGGCCCATTTCTCTAGCCCACAAAGGGCCTTCCTTGACTTACTTCTTCCCCTTCTCTTGCCACATCCTCACAAGAAGAGGAAAAGACGGCAGCAAAGGGCGGGGAGGCAGGTGTTATTCTCAGGGGAAGGGAACAGCTCACAGCTCATCACTCGTACTGGGGAGTGTGTTTCTTTGGTGTAATGATCTGAATTAAGTACAAATGAAAGAAGTACAGTGGTATTTTATACACTTACGCACCTCTCTCCATCACACAGCTGAAGTTCATCCCGTTTGTAATTTGTCAGACTTGGGGAGCAGATGACAAATGAGGTTGTAAGTAGCCCTTCTCAGCGACGGACGCCCAAGCAGACCTCCTGGGACTCCCTAGACCTCTTGGCAATTAGCAACCTCATTCTCAGCTAGTCAACTGGCTCTCTGGTTTATTCTAAAAATGGAAATGAATAAGGAAGAAAAATCTTAGAAACAGAGAAAAGGCTAATTTCCATTTCAATATGTAAGAAAATTATGTGAATTAGGGAAGGATTTAAAAGTTAAATAGGAACCCGAGGAACCTGGTCACTGAATTGTGCAGTGAATTGTGTGATCACAGAAATCCCCCTCAGAACGCTGCTGCCCTTCACTTAATGAATGCAGATCAGTGTATCCGGGCTCCTCACTCCCGGGTCTTTCAACGTGGGTGAGACTGTCCAGCTGGAAAGGCTTGGGTTAAATATCACTGATGGAATAATTCCAGTTTGGAGCTCATTTTATTATCTTTGATTCTCCTAGAAGAGTAATTCCAGAGATTCTCCTCTTTGCTGCATCACTCTTTTGCATGAATTTAATCATTTCAATCTGCTGTCAGATCCTCTCGAAACCACATGCATAATTGGATACATGTTCTACAACAAAAAGATCCACTTTGACACCTGCCACTTCAAAAAACAAGTGCAAGTAAAGAAACAAGGATCTTCTAATAGACAAATGTATTTATTTTGACAAGTGTGATTTGTTTTTAATTATTAATATTTCACAGGATACGAGAAGCTGTCGCGTAGGGCTTTTCACGAAAGCAATGACATCTGATAATCTGTCATTACGACATTAGCATACCTCCGTGCAATTAAGGCTTTAGTCGCAAGAGGGGATGACTTTCATTTTTAGTGTGAATTACCATGAAGCTAGAGAAAAATGTGAATATGAGAATTAGTGAAAGTACTGCGTTTATGTAACGCTTTTCATCAGTAACTTGAAAATACTTGATGGTTTCAGTTGGCGTGAAATCCTGAAACCTAAATACATAAATCTCCAAGACTCGATATAAAATTCTGTAATTGTGACACTTGTTCATTTTTCTGCGTTGTTTATGTGAGAAAGTCTTTCTTTTTAGAAATTTTCACACAGTCTTTTGAAAACATGGAATAACTCATTGCATTGTTCATTATAATAGATGAAGCTGTTAACAACAAATTAAGCTGCGAAGGACTGGAGTTGGTCCTTTTTGTTTTTGTAACGGTGAGAGAAATCTTAAGGACCTTTGGCAATTTCTGAGCAGTAATTATCTCATTCTCCCTGCACTCAGTAATAACACCTTCCCCGTTCAGTGTATCTGATCTCTATTTAAATATTACAGAGCTGAGTTTCCTTGATATACTTGAAATAGAAGAAAGATCTGGAAGGAAAGATTCTGCCCCTCCTCCATTTCCATCACTCTTTCAGAGACTAAAAAATCTGATTTTGCTTTAATTTGTACTCGGCAGTGGCAGCTCTGACAGAGGAAAGGGCATCCCCGCTGACAGTAATCATTATAACTCCAGGAGACCAGCAGAGATAAATATACTATAAGCCATCTTCTGAGTGGGTCAAACTTGTCTTTATACTTCTGAGGTCCAGGTACTTTGCCGAGAAATTTCCTCCATTGGACTAATTTCTAACCGATGCCCAAAGTTGTGGTTGTTTTTGATCGTTTCATAGAAAAATGTTAATGTCACCCACCCGAATATGCTGGTGGTGTTGACTGAAGGACTAATTTTTATGTGAAAATGTATGCTAATATTCAGCAAAGCACAATCTCTATAAGATGAAAATAAATAAAAACACAAATCCGGAAACACTGAATACCATATGTAAATTTAACTGGCATTTCTTTCTAATCTCTTGTGATGAAATTGGATATTTACAGAATTAATTGAAATTCAGATACATATTTGCTATGTCTAGCCAATTCAGAAGCATGAATTATCTAGGTTTTTGGTTGGTTTTTTTGCAATTAGGAAGAAATTCCTAACTCCTACAAAAGACAAAATAAATAGCACCAAGCAAGCACCTGGTGGGGGAATTAAATTATGTTGCTTTTCACTGCTGCTCTGAATATTGTTGTTGGGGTTTTTTCCCCATTGGTCTCTGCTCTGTGTTTGGCCTACTGTAACCTTTATATAAAATTTACTCAGGTAGCAATTTCTTTATCATGCCCCAAGATTGTAGAGAAACTGGTAGGGAACCCCTCAACCTTGTTTAACTCGAGTGGGCGTTTGTGCTGAACGTGTTTCTGGAAATGAAGATCTTCCCTTGAAAGCACGTTTTGTGGTATTTTCTACCATATTCCCTTTATTGCATTTAGAGTTAAAATCTAAGCAACTGAATCTACAACCATAGTTTAATGTGGTTTTTATGTTTCTGTAAAGGTGCTTCGTGTTTCATTTTGCATAGATGGGTTTCTCCTTTTTTATATCCTTCTGGCAGATGAATCTTGTGAGCTAGCTTCTCAAGGCATGTTTTGAAAGTGTTGGAATAAGAGGAAAAACAGGGGGGAGACATCAAAAGGAAAAGTTATTCTATCCACGCAGTATGATTATGGATGAGTTTTATTTTCTTCTTTGAATTTTTCTGTACCTTATAAAAATTTACCAGTGACAATTAAGTATTTTTATAATTAGAAGAGAAAAAGAAGCCTGTTTTAGAAAGAATGGACAGCAGATCCGTGAGGACTAGGCTGCCAACCAGCGCTGGTGGAGTTCCCACTGCGTACTTTTCACTAATCAACTCCATGGTCAAGATTTATGCCTGATATAATTAGAGGATGACTTCCCACAGCTTTTGGAATCTGCCCCTTCAACAAGCTACAAAAACCATTTCCACCACTGGAGCCTCTGAAATGTCAACTGGCATAATTTTTGCCAAGATAATCCTTAATGTGATATAGCATCTTTTAATGAAGGCGGTGTCTCTGGTGTGATAGCCTTTTCAGAATCCAGTAAGACAGTTCTGAGGTCTTTCTCTTTTCCGGTGAAAGTCTTAGGGATTAATTCCACCATGTTTTTCTATATATTGCTCTGGTCCTCCTGGGCTATTTATTTAGGTTAATCCTATGAAAAAATTATTGTTTTTCCTTATTTAAGAAATACCTTATTGCTCTATGTGTTTTATTTTTGCTTTTATTACAAAATGATTTGATCAATACGTCTTATTGTGACATAAAAGCAAAGACTTGTATAGAACACATCACAATGTGTTCATGTATTTTGACAAGAGGGCTGTAAATAAAAATATTTTCCAGAGGGTCACAAAAAATGTCTTCCTTCATACTCTGCTCTAAGAACAGGGTGCATCCCACATCCCATTTCTGCTTTTGTCCTGGCTGTCAAAGCTCCAGGGCCTTCCTCCTCAGCTCCCTGGCAGGGACCTGCTCTCCCTCTGCAGGTGAGGACCCCAGTGCCATCTCCCCTGGTGGCCTCAGCAGGCCCTGCTCTCCCTCTGTGTCGGAGGAGGCTGTAACTTTTCTTTTTGTGATCAGATTACGAATGAAGTGATTTGGGAATAACAACAGTTTTGTGTTTGATTCAAAATGCCCAGTTTTGTAAACACAATGATATATACGGGGGAGTCCTCAAATCACTTAGCTCCAATAGACAAGAAATAAATCCCAACCCACAAAAAGACTTGTAGGCTCCTCAAGAAAGAGTATTGATTGGGAAGCAGTGGCAAACTTCCCCAGGTTTCTGTTCAGGTTCATTCCCGTAAATTACATCTACGGCCCCTTTCCCCGGCCCCTCCCCATCCACCAGCCTTCATCTCCAACGTCCAGATAGTTCCTAACTTCCAGCCTTTACTGATGGGGATTCTTCCCTGGAATACCTTTCTCCCCTAGGTTTTCAAGGTCCAGGCGACGTGGTATTTCCCACACGATGCTGTCTAGAGCCCTCCTGCCTGTGAGCTGCTTCGTTATTAATGTTTCGATCGCACTCAGCCTGGAATTAAAGCGGCTGTTTACATAGTGGTCCTCACTGATCCCTTATTAGGCCTTTTCAAGATAAGAATAAGGCCTGTGTCTTATTCAACTCTCTTTTTTTCAGTTTATGGTTCAGCGTTTTGCTCATATCAGGTACCAGGTAAGGTGTTACTGTTGTTGTTTAATTTGAATTCCCAACATTTATTTATTTTTACAGGGAGGTGTTGATTAGAGAAAAAAAGAAAGGAGGGCAATAAAAACTAATTTGCAGGAGTTGGTAATAATCACATCTCACAGCTTGCATAGCTATTTGTAGTTTCACAAAAAGACTTAGGTATAGAATAACGAGGAAGACTTAATGGCAAAACCTGGTCTGGAACATCTTTTTAGATGAAAATCTAAGGGGAGCCAAGAAATGCTGTGAGTGGAGCTGCTTCCCCCGGTCCTATCTGTATCCTCTGCGTGCCAGAAAGGCTGCCAGGGGCTTTCCATCCATTGCCATCTTCACCAGCTCAAACTTCTGCCTGGTTTTCTGGGGGATTTTTGCATAGGGGATCTGGTTATTACATATCTGTTTTTATTACAGTAATAGAAGGGCTACTTTCAAGACTTTTCCTGTTTTCTGTCATGCTGAAGTAGGTAGCTATCAACTTTATGCCCAGTGGGCTTCTCATGTATTTTCTGGAATTCATCCATTTTTCCTCATTTTCTTTTTCTTTTTCTATCCCCACTTTCCCTTCTCTTCCCACATGAAGTTTAAATATCAGAGTGACAAAAAAAGAGAATAGAAAACATGATGAAATAACGGGGAAACTGAAAATTAAACATATAATTTCAAATTTTGTATTGCTTGTAATTATTTTTTTCCTTACAAAAAGACCAGGTGTTAAAATTAATGTTTCAAGTTAAACAGGAAATGATAAAAAAAAAAATACTTGCCATTAGCTTTTCTCCTTTGTAGACTGGTTCAAAACATTCTTAATATTACATTATAAAAATTGTGTCTAGCTACAAATAGGATGTAAGAATTATTGCCCCAAGCAAACATCTCAAATTTATATTAGAGTATGTGGAGTGAAATGTGAATTTCTACGTTTCTCCTAACCTCACTCTTTTTCAGAGGAAACTTTGTTAAACATTTTGTATATACTCTTGCAGTGTTCCTATACACCTGTACATAGTTTTTATGGTTATATAGTTTATGATCTTTTCCATAATGATTAACACCGAGGTAATTTTTCAGGTTTTTTTGGGCAATAAATTTCATTCTACAAATTCAAGAACACCCCCTTGGACTTATTGCAATCCAGATTTGATTCCATACCACTGCAATAAAGTGCTAATCACAAAAGTTGCATGGAATGTTTAGTTTTCTGGTGCATATAAAAGTCGTGTTTATATTATACGATAGCCTACTGTCTGGTATGCAGTAACATCATCACTAAAAATATAATATACAGACCTTAATTAAAAATACTTTATTGCTGAAAGATTGCTAACAATTCTTTGAGACGTCAGCAAGTCATAATCTTCTCGGTGGGGGAGAGACTTATTGGATGTTATGCAGTGGTTCTCAACCTGTGGGTTGTGACCCACAGGAAGTGTATTAAAGGGCCGTGGCCTTAGGAAGATTGAGAACCTCTGTGTTAATGGCTGCTGCCTGATCAGGATGGTAGTTGCTGAAGTTTGGGATGGTCATGGCCGTTTCTTTAAATAAGACAATGATGAAGCTCGCCACATCAGTTGACTCCTTTCATAGAAGCCTTCTCAGTAGCAGGCAATGCTGATTGATCACACTGAACCACAGTAGAACTTCTTTCAAAACTGGAGTCAGTCCTTGCCAACCTTGCCGCTGTTTTATCAACTCTAGGTGTGTGGAATATTCTACATCCTTTGCTTTCTTTGCAACAATGTTCACAGCTTCAACACGAGGAGTAGATTCCATCACAGGAAACTACTTTTTTCGCTCATCCGTGAGAAGCTACTCCTCATCCATTCCAATTTGGGTCTGTCATTGCAGGAATTCAGTTACATAGTCAGCCTCCACTGTTTCTTCCACATCTGCAGTTATTTATTTCTTTATTTATTTGCAGTTTTTTTTTGGCTGGGGCCAGGTTTGAACCGGCCACCTCCAGTATATGGGGCTGGTGCCACACCATCTGCAGTTATTTCTTCCACTAAAGTCTTGAACCCCTCAAAGTCACCCATAAGTGTTAGAATCATCTTCTTGGAAACTCTTCTCAATGTTGATATTTTGACCACCTCCCATGAATATTCTTAGAGGCATCTTGAATGGCAAATCCTTTCCAGAAGGTTTTCAATGTACTTTGCTCCGATTCATCAGAGGAATTGCCATCTGTGGCAGCTATAGCCTTATGAAATGTATTTCTTTTTTATAAAACCTAAAAGTTGAAAATCCCCCTTGATCTGTGGGCTGCATGTTGTCTTACCAGTTTTGAAAACAACGTTCATCTCTATCAGAGATTTTTGGTGACCAGGTGCATTGTCAAGAAGACTATCTTTTTTTTTTTTTTAATGAGCAGAGAATCTCAACAGTGGGCTTAAAATAGTCAGTAAATCATGATGCAAACAAATGTGCTGTCATCCAGATTGTTCTATATGGAGAGCACAGATTATTTAGCATAATCCCTAAGGCCACGATGAGTTTTGGAATGATAAGTGAGTGTTGGTTTCATCTACAGTTACCCGCGACCTTGGCCCCTAACAAGAGAGTCACCCTGTCCTTTAAAGCTTTGAAGTGAGGCACTGATTTCTCCTCTCTAGCAATGAAATTCCTGGATGCTAGTCCTCTTCTTCTAGTAGAAAGCTCTTCAACGTAGAAAATCTGTGGTTTAGTGAAGCCGCTTTCATCAGGGATCTTAGCTTGACTTCTGGATGACTTACGTAACTTCTTTAGCACCTGCCTCTTCACCTTGAGCTTTTATGTTCTAGAGATGGCTTCTCCTGTTTAAACATCATGAACCAACTTCTGCAAGCTTCCGACTCTTCTCCTGCAGCTTCCTCACCTCTCCCAGATTTCAAAATCAAAGAGAGGTAGAACCTTGCTTGGGACTAGACTTTGGTTTAAGGAAATGTCGTGTCTGAACAACAAGCATGTGATGTGATCTTGTATCCAGACCACTCAACTGTTTTCCGTACCAGCAGTAAGGTGTTTCATTTTCTGATTATCCGTGTGTTCACTAGAGTAGCATTTCTAATTTCTTTTACCAACATTTCCTTTGCATTCACCACTTGGCTGTGTGTTTGGCACAAAAATCCTAGCTTGTGGCCTGTCTTGGTTTTCAACACGACTTCCTCACACAGCTTAATCATCTCTAGCTTTGGATGTAAAGTGAGGGATGTGCACCTCTTCCTTCCACTTGAACACTTAGATACCATTCCAGAGTTCCAAGTTGGCCTACTTTCAATATTGTTGTGTTTCAGGAAATAGAGAGGCCAGAGGAGAAGGAGAGAGGGGAATGGCGGGCTGATTGGAGCAGTCAGAACAGAGTGCAACAGATTTATCAGTGAAGTTCACCGTCTCACGTGGGTGTGGTTTGTGGCACCCCAAAACAATTACAATATTAACCACTTGCAACAGTCAACCACTAACTGCAGAGCACCAGAACAGATATAATAATGATGACACAGTTTGAAATATTGGGAGAATTACCACAGTGTGACACAGAGACATGAAGCGGGCACATGCTTTTGGGAAAGGGTGCCAATGGACTTCCTTGATGCAGGGTTGCCACAAACTTTTCAATCTGTTAAAAATGCAGTCAAGTGGAGCTCAACATAATAAAGTATGCCTGTATGTTTTTTCTCAGGTGTGTGAATAAATCTCTAGAAGAGAGTTCTAAGAGTAGACTTGCTGGACTGGGCACAGTGGTTCATTCCCATGGTCCTAGCACTCTGGGAGTCCAAGGCAGGTGGATTGCCTGAGCTCAGGAGTTCGAGACCAGCCTGAGCTCAGGAGTTTGAGACCAGCCTGAGCTAGAGTGAGACCCTGTATCTAAAAAATAGCAGGGTGTTGGGGCAGGCACCTGTAGTCCCAGCTATTTAGGAAGCTGAGGCAAGAAGATCACTTGTGCCTAAGAGTTTGAGGTTGCTGTGAGCTATGATGCTACACAGCACTCTACTGAGGGAGACAAAGTGAGAATCTGTCTCAAAAAAAAACCCCCCAAAAACAACTAGAATTGCTAGTGCAAGGTTTAAGCATACTTAACATGTAGGGTTCCTATCAAATTGTTCCTGGAATGGGTGAAGCAAATTACTGATACCAGTGACATGAGAGAACATTGTTAATTAATAACATTAATTGACATGGGAATTCTCATGTTAATTAATGTTATGAATTAACATTATTAATTAATTTGTTATTAATTTTATTAATGTCTTGATGTTATTAATTTTTTAATGTCTTCAACAAATTGGATAAGAAGTAGCTCATACTTAGCATCCTTTTTTATGTCCACGTTTTTTGAGTGTGAATTATTTATCTTTTTTTAATATTTTCATTTATCTTCTTATTTATTCCTGCTCTCATGATACATTTTGAAAATTACTGGAAATCTATAATACATTTTATGTACAGTAGAACAAGTTCCTTCTTATTTTTCTTCACTGGGATTTTTTTTTTTTAGTTCCATCTTGCACATTTATTCTTCCAGATGTATTTTACAATCAATCTGACAAATTCCATAGAAAATTCCCTTTGGGATTTTGTTGTAGTCTGCATTGAATTTATAAATTAATTTTAGGAGAGTTTATGTGTTTGCAAGATTGAGTTTTTCAACCAGGAATATGATTAACCTCTCTGCTTATAGGGTTTTGTTTCTAGCTTTCTATGAAAAGCATGTGTACAATTCTTGTTTGTATTAATGCAGTATGTTGTACTTTTTGCCACCATTGTGAATTTCTCATATGTTCTAGATAATTAAAGTATATTACAGCTATTGTTTTTTATCTTGTTCTAGACAATTCGTGATATACTTTCACTAATTCTTGCGTACGTTCAGGGGATTTTCTTAGATTAATAAATTCTTTTTTTTAATTTCTTATAGCATAACTGTGTACATTAATGCAATCATGGGGTACAGTGTGCTGTTTTCATATACATTTTGAAATACTCTCATCAAACTGGTTAACATAACCTTCATGTCATTTTCTTAGTTATTGAGTTAA
>CAUYQV010094292.1:0-37016 GCA_963574575.1 Galagoides demidoff | reverse complement strand
CTGTGGTCCCAGCTACTTGGGAGGCGGAGGCAGGAGACTCGCTTGAGCCCAGGAGTTGGAGGTTGCTGTGAGCTGTGATGCCATGGCACTCTACCCAGGGGGATAGCTTGAGGCTCTGTCTCAAAAAAAAAAAAAAAAGATATGTGCTGTACCCCCTGTCAGTGCTGTCATGTTCTTTTGGTATTGACCACACAGGGTCACACTTGTCCACAACTTTGTACATAGTACTGGTGACTGAAACACGCTGAACTTTACTGGCCTGGATAATCAGCTCTGCTCTGCCTTGCAGTCAACCCTGAGAAATCATTTGAATTCCTCCCCTATACACTCTGTACAAGCAGTGGTCTTTGCAGAACAAACCCAGTGCATAATATTGCTGTCCTTCATCACAAAGGAGCTATAACATGGAAATAATACAGAAGTAGAGAACTTTACATGCTGATAAATACTCAACTTACTATATAAATGTTTTCAAATATTTAGAAGATTATATTTACAGTTAAATATACTTATTTATCTTCTCCAATTGCCATTATAAGTAAAAGTTTATATGAAAAGATACTCAACATCAGTGATAATTGGGAAAATAAAAATCAAAACCACTATGAGATACCACTTCACACCCACTAGGATGGTCATAGTCGAAAAGTCAGATGAGTGTTAAGTGTGGAGAAGTTGGAAGCCTCATACACTGCTGGTGGGAATGTAAAATGGTACGGCTGTTTTGAAAAACAGTCTAGCAGTTGCTCAGAATGTTAAACAGAGTTGGCATACAAAGTTTTGACAATTAAGTTTGCAAACTTGCCACCTTGTGCTTAGGTTTGTAGCACTGTACAAACAACTCAGTAGGGGTTCGTAACTTTGGTCTTACATGTCTCACAGTTGTGTTTGTGTCAATGTGTGCCAGTGTCTTGGTGGTTGGTGGTCATGCGTATTTTGTGTGCTGTTGCAGGAAATGTTGGAGCTTGAATCAGAGCAATAAACATTCATAAATTTTGTGTTAAGCTTGACAATGAAATCAGGGACATGTAGTCCAAATTTATGGGGATAATGCCATGAAGAAAATGACAGTGTACAAATGTTTTTTTGAGGGGAGATAAAGCATCACTGATGAACAGAGGTCAGGGTGGCCAGTAGTGAGCCGAACTGACAAAAACATTGTAAAAATTTGTCAAGTTGTGTGTCAAAATTGTCACCTGATGGGGAGGAGCATAGTAGACCAAGTATAAACACTGATAGAGAAAGAGTTAAGGAAATCTTCCCTGAAAATCTTGGCCAACAACTCATGGCTCTTACATCACCACAATGCACCAGCTCACATGGCATTGTCTGTGTTGAAATTTTTAACCAGTAAACAAAAAACTATATTAGCACATCCTCCCTACTCACCTGATGTGCCCCCAGTGACTTTTTCTTTACCCAAAGACAGAGGAAATATTGCAAGGAAGACATTTTGATGACATTCAGGACCTCAGTGGGTAATGTGACAACAACTCTGATGGCCATTCCAGAAAGAGAGTTCCAAAATCTCTTTGAAGGGTGCATCACTTCCCAAGGGGAGTACTTCAGAGATAACCATCGTGATACTCAGCAAAAAGGTATGTAGCACTTTTTCTAGGATGCGTTCACGAACTTAATTGTCAAGCCTTGTATAACCAAACAATTCCTCTTCTAGGTATATATCCAAGAGAAATGAAAACATACCTTTATACAGAAGCTCACACACAAATGTCCATAGCAGCATTATTTTTTTTTTTTTGAGACAGAGTCTCACTATCTTTCCCTCAGTAGAGTGATGTAGCATCATAGGTCACAGCAACCTCAAACTCTTGGGCTTAAGTGATTCTCTTGCCTCAGCCTCCCAAGAAGCTGAGACCACAGGTGCCCGCCACAACGCCCGGCTATTTTTTTTGGTTGCAGCCGTCATTGTTGTTTGGCAGGCCTGGGCTAGATTCAAACCTGCCACCTTAGCTGTATGTGACTGGTGCCTTAGCTACTTGAGCCACAGGCGCCGAGCCAGCAGTGTTATTCTTAATAGTTAAAAGCTAGAAACAATCTGAATGTTCATCAACTAATGAATGGATAAACAATGTTGTCTAGTCATATAGTAGAATACTATTCAGCCCTAAAAAGGACTAAAGTACTAACATGCTACAACATGGATGCACCTTGAAGACCATATGCTGAGTGAAAGAAGCCAGAGGCAAATGACCACATATGAATCCATTCAGAAAAGGAAACCCACAGTGACAGAAAGTACATTAGCGACTGCTTAGGGCTGGGAAATAAGGGGGAGGAGCAGGGATAGCTACAGCGTATTGAGGTTTCTTTCTGAAGTCATGAAAATGTTACAAAACTGACTTTGGTGATGGATATACAACTCTATTGAATTGCATACTCTAAATGGGTGATTTGGTTTATTGAAACTGTATTTCAGTAAAACTAAAAAAGGATTAAGTGCTTGAGGATGACAAGAACAGGTGAGGATGCATCAGAAGTCAACACGTTTCTGGAAGATGGAAGTCCGGGAAACTGACGCCCCAAACCAGAAAAAGCACTTGGAAATCAGAAGTACTGGGGGTTACATGCTGAGTCTTTGACATTTTGGTCCTTTTTTTTTTTTTTTTACATTGTATATAACTAAAAAAAAGTGGGGAAAGGAGGGGCTTGCTCTTTTTCAGTATTTTATAAAACCGTGTTAAAATGTCAACATGCTTCACATATGGAAAGAGGAGCCCGGGGTCTTGCTGGGGATAAAACCTGAGACCACTGCGTTGACATGGGCACTGCACACTGCAGAGCTCTGAGTGTGGTGTGGCAACTGTGGGAATCAAAGCCAAAAATCTCAATCATGTACCATCCAAGATGACAACATCTTGGTCCATTTTTTAAAAAATGTTATTTGCTTGAAAGAAAGTACGATTGTAGAAAAGTTTCATGGATGGTAAATGGCAGCATAACCCTTTACCATTTAACCCAGAGGTTCTCAAACCTGTGGGTCGAGACCCCATTGTAACAGTGAAAATACATCGTGGCATTAGGAAGGTTGAGAATCTCTGGTAGCCCATATGTCATCTCTCTTCTCTCTGTCCCTCTCCCTCCCCTTTCTCTCTCCTCTCTCTATACACATACACTCCTGAACTCCTGAATATTTATAAACACATTTCACACATCATGCATTTTCTCCTTGACTATTTCATTGTGTATTTCCTTTTTTTTTTTTTTTGCAGTTTTTGGCTGAGGCTGGGTTTGAATCCACCACCTCCGGGGCCAGCGCCCTACTCCTTTGAGCCACAGGTGCTGCCCACATTGTGTATTTCTTAATAAAAATATTGTCTTACATAGTCACATATCCACTTCAGTAATTTTAGCATTGCCATTAAACTATTAAATAATCTCTTATCTGTGTTCCATTTGTGTCCATTTATCTGATAATATCCTTTTTGGCTTTTAAAAAGAATCTCCATTATGGGAGCCAGTCTAGAATCACATATTGCATTGAGTTGCCATTTGTTTTTAGTTCCCATTAATCTGGAGCAGTTTCCCAACTTTTCTTCTTCTTCTTCCCCCCCCCCCGTGGCCATTTTTAAAGAATATATTTTCAATGTGGCATTTGTATAACTTCTCACCTGGAAATTTTTTGGTGTAGCTCATTTTGCTTAGACCTCAAAGGATGTTTTGGTTTGAAGTCCCAAGGACTTCAGAAGCTGTAAGGACCAGACTCGTTACAAACAAACAAATGTATGAAACAGTAATACCAGAGATGCAAGGCTATAACAGGAGAGATTTTTTCTGAGCAGAGAGACCTTTTGCAGTTAAGGGAAGAGAGGAGAGGGGCAGGCTTTTGGGGTAGAGACAATATGGAAACTGCAGGTGCCAGAGTAGACACCAAGGGAAGGAGCTGTCATCACTGGTAAACCCTCCCCGAGTGGAAGGGGAAGGAAAAGATTAGTGTCTGGGGCCAAAGAGGATTCATCAGATTCAGTGAGGCAGTGTAGGTAAGCAATGTAAGGAAATGACACCAGGCTCACTTCAGCAGTTTGTAATCTAAATAGGGATGCTTTAAGGGTCACAGCTGCTAAATTACGGGCGAACATGGGGAGAGAAAACCCGTATTAGACATATCACCATCAAGAAGAGTGACATCATTTTTTTTTTTTTTTTTTGGAGACAGAGTCTTACTCTCTCACCTCGACTAGAGTACTGTGGTGTCAGCGTAGGTCACAGCAACCTCAAACTGTTGGGCTTAAATGATTTTGACCTCAGCCTCCTGAGTAGCTACAACTACAGGCACTGCCAAAATGCTGGGCTAGTTTTCTCTTTTTAGTAGAGACAAGGTCTTGTTCTTGCTCTTGCTCAGACTGGTCTCAAACTCCTGAGCTCGAGCAATCCACTCTTCTTGGCCTCCCAGAGTCTGGGATTACAGGCGGTGAGCCGCCACACCTGGCCCACCATCATTATTTTCCAAACTATAAAGGAACTAATAGGAATTGTGGTGAAAAGTTACAACATAGATGGAGGAAAAAAAAATCATAAAACCTTTCTTGGAGGAAGTAATCAGAGGTGTGATTCAAAACAAAAGGCATTACTTAATACAATTTCGATTGTGCTCATTAGCAGTAACGTTAGCTAAGGAGAAGGCTGCTCCCGAAGTCAGGATGGGTTTGGCTGTGCAGGTTTCAGTTCAGTATATTGCTCTGTAAAATTGAGGTGAGATTTTAAAATGTGGGAAAAGGAAGAGGGAGTTTAAGACAGAGCAGTGGGGCCGGGGTGGGGGGACATTGTACGAGAGGACCAAGCTGGATTTGAGAGCTCCGGGCAGAATACCCAAAAAGGAATATGAGGAGAAAGAATTATTAGAACTTTTTTTTTTTTTGCAGTTTTTGGCTGGGGCTGGGTTTGAACTCACCACCTCCAGTATGTGGGGCCAGCACCTTACTCCTTTGAGCCACAAACGCTGCCCAGAATTATTAGAACTTTTTCATGTTGTTTGCCAGGCATGTGCCATGCCCTTGTCTTCATCATACAGGCTTCTCTGCCCTCTAATGATTTTTAGTAATGATTTTGGGGCAGGCTGCCACTGAGTGTAATTCTGGTTGTGTATGGGTCACACGACACTGTGTATGTGTGTGTGTGTGTGTGTGTAAGCTGTAGCTGGAGACAGTGTAGATCTCCAGGGTGCAAATCCCTGGACACATTAGACTTTCAAAGATGATACGGGGCTTAAAGGGAGTGAGAGATGAGTATGAACAGAAGGTCACAGTCCAGCTGGGGAGGCAGATGCTTCACCAGGTGATTCAACTGACCAGTGTCAAGAGTGCTGGGCAGGAGGACCACGCAAGGCTGAGGGGAGATAAAGGAGGCAGTGAGAAATCATTTATTGTATCTCTGATTTTAAATTGATTAAAATGTTGATAGAACACATGAACATGAATTTGATTACTTTTATTTAAAAGTATCAATAAGGCTCATGCCTACAATCCTGGTACTCTGGGAGGCCAAGGCAGATGGATCACTTGAGCTCAGGAGTTTCAGGCCAAGCAAAAGTGAGACCCTGTCTCTACTAAAAAACTAGCCAGGTGTTGTGGTGGCCCTGTAGTCCCAGCTACTTGGGAGGCTGAGACAGGTGGATCACTTGAACCCAAGAGTTTGAGATTGCTGGGAGCTGTGACGCCACAACACTTTAGCTAGGGTGACAGAGTGAGACCCTAACTCAAAAAAAATAAAAACAATAAAGTTAAAAAGTTAAATTATCAATAAATTCCCATTTGTAATTGACTTTTGTAATTTGTCTTTGTAATTGAAATTTTTTTCAAATTTAAAGTTGGAAGCAGCACACAACGGGTGGTCTTCTTTACTTTCATCTGTACCTGGAGGAGTGTAGTAGGTAGGGTAAAGGTTAGGGTCCTGCGGCCATTCTTGCAGAACTAGAAGACCAGACACTACCAAGAGGCTTCCATTACCTCTGAGCAGAAAGGCTGCGTTTAAAAAGGGCTGAAATGATAACTGAAGCTTGGGGGCTCTGAGAATGAGAGGGCTTGGGACAGAAGGGTCAAGGCAGAACTGTCCTTCAAAACAGCAGTCTCAGGCCCCTGGCTTGAGCTTCTAAGCCCCTGGACTTGGAACTTAGAATGGACTTGTGAGTTTTGTAGGAATGAGCAAGTTTATCTGTCCAGGCCTGCATGATGTAGGACCGTGCCTCAAGGTGCCTCAAGGTGCCATTTTAAGGAATGATGGATATGACTGTATGTCGCATGGGTTTGCTGTGTAGGAAGCACTTTACACTTTCACTCATGGTATCTTTCCACACTCAGCCGAAGCATTTCTTAATGGGAAGCCTGAGGTTCACTGTGGGTTGGGTACTGTGTGGCCCGCTACTGTACCCACAGTCACAGCTGAAACATTGCAGAGCCTGAGTATTGCTGCTTAGTGATGAGTTGGGGATAAGTTGAGTTATATATTTTCTAGATCAACAGCAGTAAGCCCCAACATGGAAGTAAGAATTCTAGCTCATCAGGACATGAGATTCTAGCTCATCAGTTGTTCACACTGTGCCATGTGCACTGAGTGTGCAGGTCTCTGTGAGGGGACAAAAAGGCATGTGTGCCAAGTCAGCCATGAGGGTAATCTGACTGCAGCCATAAACTCTGAGCTTTCCACACACATCTTCCTCAGTTAAATTATCAATAAATTCCTATTTGTAATTGACTTTTGTAATTTGTCAGTGCCGGGGGTCTCAACTACCCTCCTCCAGACATTGGGATGGAATACCCTGGCCAGAACAGAACATCCATGGTGATTCAGGGATGATTTTTTTAGGGTATAGCCATGGACTTCACCCAAAAAGACTGGGTACAAGCTGCAGGTCATCAGGGCACTGGAGTGCAAGGGCAGACCCTCATGCAGGCCCAGGCATGGGAGGGAGTTTGTGGGAGGAGGGGACACCCCATAGGTGCTTGAGGCCCATCTTTGGGCAGTGATGGCCCAGCCCCAGGTTGCTGCGTGACCTCTTGCATAGGTCAGGGCAGGGCCACATGGCCATGGGTATGTTGGCTGGCTAAAGGCCAAGTCCCTCAGTCTCGACCTTTTGTAGCCTGGGAATCCAGGTTAGGGTTAGGGTTGGCTTGGGGGACCCAGACAAGGCCTTTAAATGCACTGCAGCAGCATCCACACAGATGGGGACTGCTGCACCTCACTTCCTACAAGGCAGAACAGCAACTAGAGTTGGGACTGGTCAGGCTTGGTCCAGCCACATCTGGGAGTAGAGGACATTCCACAGGGGCACCTGGGCTCCCTCCCTGGCCTGAAGCTTCTCCTGACACAGACAAGGGGCAGAGACATAAAGGAGCTGCCCTGAGTCCTGCTGGGGGGCACATCCCTCCCCAGCAGCAGGCTGGCACAGTGGTTTGGTGGTCAGCATGTGGGGCTCTGAGGCTCACCCCCTACCTTCTCTGACCGTGGGCAAGGCACATAACTTCTCTTGTGTTTCATTTCCCCAACAGCCAACAGTGGCAAGAGTAGTCCAACTTCTTACAGGGTGATCTAAGGACCAGAGGCAAAGGGTAGTACCAGACCCATAGTGAGAGCTGGGGGAAGGGGTGCTGCCATTCCAGGACCCTGCCCCAGGAATCCCACCACCCTTTCTCCAACAGCCACAAAAACTGAGGCTCAAGGTGAAGTGCTCACCCAAAGCTACACTGAATAACTGGCAGGAGGCACTTGCCCAGGTCTGCTGGACTCACCATCCTTCTTATACCCACAGTCGGGGCACAGCAGTAGGATGGCCCCTGGGAAAGGGCCAGGTCCCCTAATGCTCCCTGGGAAGGAGACCAGGGAAGGATGCTTTGGTGACTTCAGTAAGTTACTGAAAAAAACATTTATTGTTATTTGACCCCTGCTTTTGTGCCTCCATTTCTCAGAAAATGAGGTGTCCAGAGTTTTTAGGGGAGTCAAGGGACCCCTTCCACAAATCCCACTGCCCAGAAACCATCTTTAGGGTGGGTGACTGGGTGCCAGCCAGGGGGCACGCCCACAGAACCGCGGGGGAGCCAGGCTGACCCTGCGGATGTTGAGCTCAGAGGCAAAGGTCCGCGCCTTCTGGTAAAAGAAGAGGGACTTCTCGCGGTCCAGGAGGAAGTTGTGGTAGATGGTGGCCAGTCGCGTGTAGATCTTCAGCTGGGCCTTCTTGTTACCCAGGTCCACAGCCGCCGCCAATGCCAGCTGGTAGTACCCAGCCGCGTCAAAGGGGTCCTGTGGTGAGAAGAGCATCAGCCTGGGTTCTGTATCTGACTCCACCCACTGGGGGGCATGAGAGGCACAGAGCCTGTGACCCCAGAGGCTCTTCCTGTCCTGGGTTACTTCATCTCTACCCACACCAGTTTGCCCCCCAGCCTGGGGCACTGCTAGGTGGTCCACAGCTGCGCTTCAGGCAGGCAGTCCCCAGGAGGTGCCACGGAGCTCCAGGTGGGCCTGGAATCACAGCATCTGGCCAGGCCCTGGGTCTTCCCCACATTCTGGATCCCACTGGAGGCTCCCTTCTTTTTCCTACCCTATCCCTCTATCCTAGGCCACCTGGTCTCCATGCAGTCCTCACTGCAGGTACTGTCTGCTTGCCCTTGGGGTGAGATTGGGTCTGACCCGCTTGTGCTCCCTGCAGAGTTCTCCCAGCCACAGCCCCCTCTGGCTGTGCCCACTCTGACACCACCCTTCCATAGACCAACACTGGTGCAAAGCACCTCACATGCGTCAAATCTGGGAATCTTCCCTGAAACTTGGGCCATTTGTGACTCCCCTGGACATCCACTGCCATTTCATTTCTATGCCTCAAACCTACCAGCCCCAGGTCAGGGAAGGCCCACCCCCAACTCTTACCTCCTACCCAACCAGGCCCTGCCTCCATATTGAAGTCTCCTAAGGGACCTTTCTAATCCCCATACCTGGCCCACCCTCCCCTCCTTACTGTTTGAAGAGGACTCCCTAAGGAAAACGACAAAATCTGAATACACCAGCCCTTTTCCCCCAGTAAGAGCAGGGGCTCAAGGAGAAAGTAAGTCAGCCTGCAGCAGGACAGTGAACTCCCCTGGTCCCTACCAAGTACCGGACTCTGTGCCAGGACTTGTGGCTAATTCTGCTACATCCCTGCTCCTAGTCTTGGGGACCTGGAAGTGAACAATGACCACACAGGGTGGCCTATGGGACCCTTGGGGGGCCTTGCCTCCACCAGAGGGCTTGAAGGCTTCCTGGAGGAGGCATTCCAACTGAACAGGAAGGAGCCAGCCAAAGTGTGCACTGTTGTGTGTGTGCATATGTGTGCAGCAGCTAGTGGGTGGCAGGCTCAGCTGGGCTCACCCCAAACCTGACCTATACCAAGCCTTGCTCTGTCCACTCTGATACACATGTGGCCTGAAGGTGGCCCCACTTTAGCCCACAGCGCCTACCTCCCAGGCAGTATTCTAGCCCCTATCTTGCCTCTCTCTCTTCCCTACTCCTCTCCATGCAGGACCCCCTGGGCCACAGGAGGGTCCACTTGCTCAGGGCATGAGAAGGGTGTGAAGTTGGAAAGACAGTGGGGCCCAAGACACAGTGAGATGACAGTGGTTTTGGTGAGGCTGCGGGTGGGACCTACTCTGAGGAGGAAGGAGGGAGCTCTCTGCCCCTTGAGCTCAGCCTCACCTGACCCCTGGACTTTAGCCTCTCACCAGCACCTTGGCCCTTTCCTCCTGGGTGGGTGTAACCACAAAGAGATAAAGGATTTTTCTTATAGATAAAGGCCCTGTCCCCTGGATCCTAGGCAAACAAGTGAGCAGGGTCCCTCTGGGCAGCCTGATGTCTGGCATTGAAGGGCACCATCTGACCCAGATTTAGCCACTAGCCAGAAGGACCACTTCTGACCACCAGGTGTCACCAACACTTGGCTAGGGCCTCAGGGCATCCCAGGAAGGGGTGGGGGCAGCCCCAGTTTAGCCCCTGATAGCTAGATGCCCCCTGCTCCTCAGCCAACACAGAACAAGGACACATTGCTGGGATGGGGGGTGGGGAGGGAACCCTGGCCTGGGTTGGGGAACCCATGGAGCAGTACTCCTGGATCCTCAATTGCAGGTGTTCAGTTTGCCACCCCTCGCAGGGCTGTAGGCTGATGGAAAAGAAGTCCCAGCTGGCGTCCCTTGCAACAGACTTGAGAGGGCACTCCCCCTGAAGCCCAAGTGGAATGGTGATAAACAGCTCCGCCCTGCCTGGGTAATGGGAAGATGGAAAGAGTCTCAGGATTCCAGGAAGGAATTGCTCAGCTCAGACTGGTCTCCTGGGTGGGCTTCCTGGAGGAGGTGCCAGGGTTTGGGTTGGATCTTGCAACATGGGTCAAGGTGGGGATAATGCTGATCCCTCGAATGTCCTCCCCACCTCCCATTTTGTTAACTCCTACTTGACTGTCAGGATTCAGCTTTGTGTCCTACTCTAGGAGGACCCCCTGACTATAATCCCTCTTCTTCACCCACAGCTGCCATTGTCTCTTTACATGTCAGCCTCCCCCAACTGACCCTGAGTTCCTGAGGGTGGGGCCCAGCCAGATGGGAGCTTAGACGCTGTCTGCTGACCTCTGGGAGGCCACTGGTCATTGCTAAGGGAGGATCAAACCCAGGCCTTTGGGGTATGGGTGCAGATTCCACTCCAAGTGGAACCCTCTCCCCAGCCACCTTGAGGTCATAGAAGATGATGTCCCCAAGCACCAGGTACACCTTCACGTAGTACAGAGTCTCCTCATCAAACTCCAGTGGTGAGCTGCAGAGTGACAGTGCCTTGAGGTAGAAGTGTTCGGCCAGCTCACCGTGGCCCAGCCGGTGGTGCAGGGTGGCCAGTCGGTGGTAGGCCACGCGCTCATTCAGCTGGTCTCCTAGGGACACAGGCAGGAGCAGGTGTGAGGCACAGGCCATCAGGAACATATACTAGGCACCAGGTAGTTCCTGCCTTGTGCCCAGGCACACTCAGGCTGTCACTGGGCAGCCCCAGCCAACCCCTGCCATCTCTGAGACTCACTTTTTCCACCTGTAAAGTGGGGCTAATAATGCCTGCTCCCACCTGCCTTGAGGTTTGGCAAAGTCATGAGTTTGGACTCCTCTGCTATGCCTGCATGCAGCCACCTGCAGTAGCAAGGGCTACTGTTTTTAATGAGGAGACTTCAAAAGCCATGCGGCCTGTGCACTTTAAGTGCCAAGACTGCAGCCAACTTGCAAATATGGCATTTGAGCATTCCTGGGTGCATCAGCAGCAGAACATCCTCCCAACCCTGCAAGCCACTACACGTCTGAGCCCCAGGCCCTGCTCTGGCCTGCAAACGGGCAGCTGGCCCAGGTGGTCTCCAGCATCCTCTCTGTTCCCGGGCAGGTGCTATGGAGCCTCCATTTGACCTATTCAGGTGCTGCTGCTCAAGCTTGGGGTACGAGATGCTGCCCGGCCCTTCAGGGCTCCCTCTCTCTGGAGGAAGACAGACCACCCCAGTACAGCACAGTTAGGTGCCAGGACAGAAGTAATGCCCAGGACTGAGGGATGTGCATTCTGGGAAGGGGACTGGGATTTCTTCAGCCAGAGAATGGCAGTGGTTGTTGAGGGTGGGGAAGGACGTCTTGCACAGAGGCACAGGTGGCCTAGCCTGGCACGCTGGGGACCTGTGGGACACCTGCAATATGTAGAATCAAGGCATATTGGGTTGCCCTTGTGATTAGCAAGGGGAAGAGGAAGCCAAAGAGCTGGGCACAGCCTCACCACACAGGGAGCTCTGCGGTTCATGGACCCCTGGACTATGCCCCTGGGGCAAACAGTGCAGGGAGCCAGCTAGTCAGATCTGCTGCTGATCTCCACCCACCTGGACAGGAAACCAGAAAAGCCTGACAGCTGTTTCTGCTCCTGCCCTCCAGACCTGGAGGCAACGGCCCTGGTAGGGCTTAGGCCTGATGGGGTGGGGGCCTTGGTGGCATGGGGGCCTGGGGACCTTACCCAGGGTGATGCTTAGCGCTAGGGCCATGTGTGCAAACTCCAGACCCTCCTGTGGTGTCTCCAGTGCAGCCAACAGAGCTACCAGCTTGTTGCATAGCCGTAGTTCCACCTCTTGGTTGCCTGTAGTCACCGCCAGGGGCAGCGCCCGGTCCTGCCACACAGACACGGTGGGATCAGGCCTCCTGCAGCACACTCCATGCCCAGTGCCCTCCTCAGGGCCCCAAACATGTGATCAGAGCTTCCCATTCCCCAACTACCCTGGGCCGAGACACAGTTCCCTTCCCCAAGAGAAGGGTCAGCTTAGGGGCTGGAGAGTGACCCCCAGCCCATGTGGCTATACTGTCTGGGGCCTGAATGGAAGGATGCAGTCCTCTCCCCTATCTAGAAATGCCACATTTATCTGTGCCTGGAACTGAGCCACCCGGGAGAAGCTATCCTCCCTAGGGGCACATGCAGACCCAGGCGTCATTCTGGGTCTCCCACTGACACGTTCAGTTTCCTACCTATAAGATGTAGACAGGATTTCCCGCCAGGATTGCTTGAGATCACGGGGTGCATGGGTGAGACTACCACTGCGTCTGGACCTCAACAGGACTGGCTGGAGTCAAGCCCACGCCAGGTGAAGCCACCAGGAAACTGAGCATGTGCATGTGTGGTCCTGCTCCAGCTGTGCTTCTGCCCTCAGTGCCCACATGGCACACCCCACATGACCCAGGGCAGCAGCTCACCCGGTAGAAGGACACGGCTTTCTCCCGCTCCCAGGTCCCATTGAAGAAGATGTCTCCAGCTGCCTCGAACAGCTCTAGCCCCAGGTGCGGGTCACCTGTGTATAAGGCTGCATTCTGCGCCACCTGCAAGAAGGCAGAAGCTTTCAAGACCCACATCTGCTGGGGTGGCCATATGCTAAGGTGGGAAGCCCCAGCCAGCCTCCTCTGTTCCCTCACACACGTCAGGAATCCCTGTACACCAAGGGCCTTCCCAACCTTGTGACATGAGGACAGTAACCATATGCACCTGGGTGCCATGGCATGCCCTGTGGCTTAAACCCAGGGCCCAGCAGGAGAGGCTGACCTGCTGGAAAGAGCTCCTCCATACTCTGCTCTGGTGCCACCGGGCCCACTGCTTTCCCTCTGAGCCCCCAGCTACCTCTGACCTAGCTATGTCTGCCTATCTCCCACCAGAAGGGTCAGCTCCACAAGGAAGAGGCCCAAGTCTTCAGGTTTCTCTGCCATGTGCAGGCCCTACAACAGCACCTGACATGCAGTAGGCACACAATAGGCACCTCCTAAGAGAATGACCAGGTGGTCTGGCCCTGACCATGACCCAGCCAGACCCAACTGTTTGCTGTTGCCTAGGGTCTGCTGCCAGGACAGCCCCCTCCTGCAGAGGCACCTACCCCACTCAGTCTCTGCTCACCCTGCCTCCCACCCCCAGGCTACCAGGAGCCCACATTCCTAGCCATGAACTCCTGACTCCAGGTTGTCTGTCCCTGGCTCAGGACACAGACACAGCAGGTGCTCAAAAACAGAAAGCTCAGTGGCCTCTCAGTTTGTTCCAAATAATGTTTGTCTGGGATAGCATCTAAAACAGGGCGTCTATGTAAACGCCTTTTTTAAGGAGACATGCCATGTGCTGCTGAAGTGAACCCTGTGTGCCACCTGGGTGGGGTCATCCTTTGCACATCTACTGAGCTCTTGCTGTGTACCAGCAGGTGCTGGACATCGTGAGACCCACACCTCTGCCCAGGGAGCTCTGATGGCTGTGGACACTGCTGGCCCTGGGGGAGGCTGTGAGGCGGGGGCAGCATACATCAGGTACTCAGCAGTGGCCCCTGTACCCTTCCCTGCACCTGGATGTACAGGTCAACCAGCTCGTCTTGCCGCAGGATGTAGTAGATCTTCCCAGCCTGCAGCCAGGCATGCGCCTCCTTCTTCTTCTCCTGAAGGTCGATGAATATCCCCAGACTCCGCTTGGTATAGTCCAGGGCAGATTTGTAGGCCCTAGAACCAGACAAGAGTGTCATAACAGCTCCCAGGCTGGCCAGCCTTAGGGGATCAGCCCAGGCTCTTCCCAGTGGGGTTCTGGTGACAGGTGGACCTGGAATGTTGGGACAGGACAGGCCCTGTGGTGCTGGGCTGCTGAGAGGGCCAGGATAAACACACAGGGCCTGGAAAAGATAAAGGATCTTCTTCAAGGACATAGTGTCCTGCCAGCCATGTGGCCAGGAGGGCACGCTACTTCATCTATCTGCCCTCCCCTCGTCCCCAGCATAGCCTGTGTCTTCTCCAGATGCACCAGGAGTCATTAGCATCAAGTTAGGTCAGAGATTATCCAGGCCAATGACTCCCAAATGTGCAAATGCATCAGAGGCTTTCCATGTTCAGCTCCCAGAGCTTTTGACCCAACAGGTCTGGGGTGGAGCCCAAGAACTTGCACTTCCAGCTGGCTCCCCAGCAGTAGGGACACTGCTCTACCAATCTGGGGGTCACATCTGGGGAAGTGTGGCTCTAGCACACAGGCTGTGAAACCAAGGCCAAGACTGGGAGCCATCTTGTGAGTCCTTATGGAGATCTAGCTCCTTCCCTGCTCTATCAAGGGGGTTTCACTGCAGTGTGGCTGGGGCCATCATCACCCTACCAGGTCAGGACACTCAGTGTGGGCCATTCATAGGACACCAGAACCTGAAACCCTGCCCAGGAAAGCAAGTGGGACAACGATCTCTGCCTTCTGTGGGCAAGGTGACTCCAGGCACATGTGGCCACTGGGATCATGTCTGAGGGCACAGATGAGGACCAGACTACCTAAGCCCAGAGCCAGGCCAGCGTGTGAAGACTCCGGGCAGGAGAGGACAGCTTACAAAAGCCACTGTGGTACAAACAAGAGCCCAGAAATGCACACACTGCTGATTGGGGGATGAGACATTCAACACAGGGAGCTGTGCTGGGGTGGCAGGGAGGAAGGGAGGGCACGTTGACATTGACCGTGGAGGGAGGCCCAAGATGGGACTCACAGGTCTTGAGCAATGGCAGGATAACCCCACGCCTGCCCGAGGAGAGGGTCCGCTGGGGCCCAGCCCAGTTTCCGTGTGCCTCCCAACCCCCTGCCATGGAGGCAGCCCTCACCGCTCAGTGCCCAGGGACAGGTAGAGCTGGCTGAGGGTCTCGAGGAGCTGCCCCTCCAGAACCTTGTTGGCTACCCTGCGGGCCAGTGAGAGCTGGAACTCATGGTAGATGACACACTGGGCCTCACTGGGCATGATGGTGCTGTAGAAGTGGCACAGCCACTGGACGGCTTGCAGCTGGCCTGCGGGGTGGAGCACAAAAGGAAGAGGTCAGCCTCAGGGCCTCACAGTGGACATTTGTGGGCTCAGAGGCCCATGCCATATGCCTGTCTCTTCTACTCTCTGTGAGCAGGGTCACTGCAGATGGGGAAACTGAGCCCAGATAGCAGAGTGTCCTGCTTGAGGGCACACAGACAATGGGCACACCAACAAGAGCCCCGTGCAGGGCCTGTGGCAGGTGTTCAAGAGACAATGTGCAGCCTCCTCGCAAGCCCCAGGGCTGGGGGTCTGGCTTGACCATCATACCAGGCCACTTGCTTCTGCTTCACAGAGCCCCTCTGGCCAGGACAGAGGCCACCTTCACACTGAGCTGAGGAGGTTGAGAACACCCCCATCGCAGACGGATATCCTGAGAGTCCAAGAACTGCACTGAAATGGGATTCAAATCTGGCTTCTGGTACCCCAAAGCTGACATTCCTTCCACAAGGCCAGCCTCCAAACTCACAGGCTACTGGCCTCTTCTAAAACCAGGGGGTTATAAGCAGTAGAGTGCTTTTGACTGCCAAAATCACTCCCAGGATCAACAAGAAAACAGGAGATTAACACCACATTACAACACCACATTACTCCTCCCTGTGCCAGCAGAGCACAGTCTTCTCAAGTGCCCATAGAAGGCTCCCCAAGGCAGCCCACTGATCAGGCCATAAAATAAGGCCCTGTAAACAGTAAAGGACTGAAGCGCCTATGTTCTTTAGCTACATTGGAATGAAACTAGAAATGAACAACAAAAACAAATTTGAGAAATTCGAAAATATGTGAAAATTATACTGCACACTCCTAATAACTAATGATTGAAAGAAAATATCATAAAGGAAATGAGAAAATACTTTGAGATGAATCAAAAGTTGTGGGAGGCAGCTAAAGCAGTGCTTAGAGAAAATTCATGACTATAAATGCCTACAATAAAAGAAGGAAGAAAAATTTCAAATCTGAAACCTAAACTTCCACCAGAGATTAGAAAAAGAAGAGTCAACAAAACCCAAAGCAGAACGAATAAATAATAATCCTTGGAGTGGAAATATTAAATAGCGATATAGAGAAAAGAAAAACAATAAAGTCAATGAAACCCAAAGTTGGTTCTCTGAAAAGATTAACAGAATTAACAAAGCTTGCACCAGGAAAAGAGAAGACAGAAATTACGAAATTAAGGTGGCGCCCGTAGCTCAGTAGGTAGGGCGCTGGCCATGTACACTGAGGGTGGTGGGTTCGAACCTGGCCTGGGCCAGCTAAAACAACAATGACAACTGCAACAACAACAACAAAATAGCCAGGCATTGTGGTGGGCACCTGTAGTCCCAGCTACTTGGGAGGCTGAAGGAAGAGAACCTCTTGAACCCGAGTTGGAGGTTGCTATAATGCCATGGCACTCTACCGAGGGTGACATAGTGAGACTCTGTCTCAAAAAAAAAAAAGAAATTAATTACTAAAATTAAAAATGCAAGAGGGAACATTATTGCCCACTTCACAGAAACAGGTTTATAAGAGAATACCACGAACAGCTGTATACCAACAAATCAGATAACTTGGACAAAATGGCGAATTCCTAGAAAATCACAAACTGCCAGAGAGACTGTAAAATGACTTGGGGTAGGCGCCTGGTAGCTCTAGGGTATCTGCCCAGCCCTCGGTCACCTCAGTTGTTCAACATGAGAAAGAGGGCAATGTGGTCCCCTGGACCCCCTGCCTCGCATTTCCAAGTCTCCTGGGGAAGGACCTGCTAGGAGAAGGTGCTATTACAGCCCGGACCTACCCGAGGCCACAGGGGATGTGTGGGACTTGGCCCCTTCTAAAGATTCCAAAGGAGCCTTTGCATCCAGAGGCGGCCCCTCTGTCAAGGCCCCACCTAGTGGGGGAAAAGCTCTGTATTTGGACTCTCCCTCCCCTCCTCGGGCAGACACGGTATGTCCAAGGTTCCTTTATGTGGTCACTTCCTAAAGCTCTGTCGCTTCAAGGGCCTGAGTGTGTGACAGGCCTGGCTTAGGAATGGGCAGCTTTGGTGCATCCCTGGGGACTTGGAGCCAGGTGACAGGTGTCATCTCTGAGTAGTCTCACTTAGCCATCCTGGGAGGATGGACAAAGTGCCACAGGGCAGGGGGTTTCAAACTCCCAACCCCTCAACCCCTTCCTCCCTCTGTCCCTGGTGGCCTAGACTGCTATCCATTCACTGCACACAGCCAGGGTGAGGGCACTGTAGCACTCAGTGGCTCCCCAGTTCCCTCAGAGATTCCTGAGCCAACTGAGGTTATCCCTATCCAGCCCCTGACCCCACTCCCAGCTCTGCCCCTCCCTGCATGGCCTGCTCACTCCCCCTGGACCTTTGCAGCCCTTCACCTCTCACCCCATGCTGGGCATTATCCTTCCATCCCAGACTAAAGAGACATCCCTAAGCCACAAGTTGGGGCTTGGCTATCATGCCGATCACCCACTTTTGTGGCTTTTCTGGTCTAGATGTCAGTTTCCCACTCTTGCACCCCTCCCCAGTCTCATTTTTTGGGGGAGCCTAGCATGCTTCCTGCACAAGAGTTTTTGCATGAACTTGAACAGCTCTGTGGCCTGGGGTGCCCACCCACCTCCATGTGCCCTGTGCAGTGGGGATGTGTCAGGGTGCAGGACTATTGGAGATCCCAAGGAGAGAACATGAATTCAAGGCCCTGCTCACAAAAGGCCTGGGGCTCCTCTCAATGAGGGGAGCCAATAGCGCCAGGGTATGTGTAGGTGACCTACCCAGGCCCCAGTGGCCTGGACCTCCAAGACCCCGAGAATGTAGGACCTTCAGTGCTCAAACCAGAACCATTCCTGGGCAAATAAGGATGTGCTGGTTCCCTGAGTGTGGCTGGTCCTGTGTGGGGCAGCCTTTCTCAGGGGTGTGCAAACATCTGCTATTTGTCACTACTCAGCATCCACCATGGAGGAGAAACCACTGCTCACCTCTGAGTCACAAACCCCAGGTGAGCCCTGAAATAGAACCCAGGGAGGGATAGAAGAGGGAACTGAGTAGCACCTACTCTCCAGGTGGTCCGCGTCTACAGCGACCAGGAAGGCCCACTCATAGTAGCACTTGCCCTGCTGGGGAAGGGCCTGGCGAGTGCAGAGGTGGCCCAGCTGCAGGAGAACCTGGGTGAAGTCCCGGCCACACTCCCTGCTGGGCAGCCGTGAGAAGAGCTGGGCAGCCTCTAGGAGGTAGTGCTGGGCAAGCCTACTGGCCCTCACGTGCAGACACAGCGCCCCAAAGTTGGCCAGCACCACCGCCTGGTTCCGTAGCTGGCCCAGGCCCCTGGCCAGGCGCAGGGCACGGTGGTAGCCCTCAGCTGCCTGCCGGGTCCTGCCCGTTCTCCTCAAGGCCACGGCTGCCATGTTGGTGATCACACCCTCCTGGTCCTCACTGGCCACTTCTGCATCCAGGATGGACTCCAGGATGTCCAGGGCCACTTGGCTCTGCCCATAAAGCACATGCAGCCAAGCGAGGGCCACCAGGTGGTCCACAACAAGGTGGACTCCAGCCACAGCATCAGCTTCCACTGCCTGCATCATGAAGGTGATGGCTGGCCTGTGCTGCCCGTGGTAGCTGTGCAGCTGGGCCAGGCTGGCATAGAGGGGGCCACGCAGGGCACACACTGTGCTCAAGGATGGAGACGCCAACGCCTGCCTGAGGTAGTGGGCAGTCTGGGAGGGGAGACTGTGGGTTGCCTGCCTCTGGCTGTGGAGCCGGGGAGCATTCCAGAGCACCAGGTCCACGCTCCTCAGTGAGTTGGCCAGGGAGCCCCGTGTCTGCAGTGAGGCCACCCTGATACAGCTAAGGGCCAGGTGGGGCAGGCACTTCTGGCTATAGATGTCTGCCAGGAGCAGGTAGCAGTCTGAGGGCCACGAGGCTTCCTGGGTCCCCAGGTCCCTGTGCAGAAGCAGCAGCCTCTCCAGGAAGGGCAGGGCCTCCTCGGGCTGCTTGAGGTGGATGTGGTGCCTGGCCAGCAGGAAGCAGGCTCGAGCCTCAGCCTGGAGACTCTGGCTACCCACAGCCCGCCGCAGCGCGTACCTCAGGAGCTCAGCCTCTGCCTCGGAGCCGCAGATGTGGCTGGGTGTCCCCAGGAGCAGGGCTACAGCTTTGGGTACCACCTGTGCACACTTCTCCCTGTTCTTCTGCTTTAGGTAAATGGTGGCCAGGTTGGCATACACGGCCACCACCAGGGAGAGGTCCCCGAAGTTTCCCCCAAAAGCTCCCAGGGCTTCCTCAAAGTACACCCGGGCCTGGGACAGCTTGAGCCTTCTGGCGCACAGCCGGCCCAGAAGGAAGCAGAGTCTTGCCAGGGCCATGGACAAGCCAGCTTTCTTGGCTGCCCCCCGGGCCTGTGCCAGGCACCCAGCCAGCTCTTCCTCGTCGGTGAAGCTGGAGAACACACTACCAAGCCATGACAATGTGGCGTCATACAGGCCACGGAAGCAGGCCTGGTACCTGGGGGCATTCAGGGCCTGCAGCAGCAGGCCCAGGGCCTCGGTGTTGGTCCAGTCATCCTTGGTGTCCAGGTGGAAAAATGGTTCTTTGGTGTCCAGTGAACTCACTTCACTGGATGCCACATGGAGACCCCAGGACACTAGCTCCTCAGGGCAGCTTGGGCAGGTCTTGCATTGTTCTAGAACATTCTTCACCTTTTGCAGAGTCTCATGTGGGTCTGGGTCCAGGTAAGGTGGAGGCATTTCTGCAAGTCAGACAAAACACCCAGACAGATGGATGAGAGCCTGAACGTGGGTCCTGGTTCCTTGGGGGCAGGGCCTCTCAGGCTAGAGGTGAGCATTTGAGAGTTACATGACCTGCCACGCCCAGGGTCTAGATAACACAATGGTACTCAGTAATTATGATCGCAGGGAGAACAGATCTGTCTGGCCAGCTCTTACCAAATAACCTTCCTTTTCCCATTCTTTGTCTCTCTGACAGCATGGTTTAGGAGATAGCCCAGCAGACACATGGAGATCCCTTTCCCTTTTATAAAGAATCAAAGCCACCTAACCAGATAACTGCAAATGTGTGACTTTGTCAGTGTATTATTAGGCCTCCGATCAGCAGATGAAATCATCCCCTCAGAGCCATTGATAAGCATGAGCTCCAAAGTGCCACAGTAGCCAAGGGTACAGTGCTGTGGCCAACTGCCCAGCTCCACCATGGAGCAACAGGAAGATTGGGGCAAGCATAGAATGCCACCTTCACCTTGGGAGGATTGATAATCTGAGGCCCATGGTCCCTAAAGTGTTAACAAAAGGACGCAGCTGCCCACAGTGCCCGCTGGCGCGACTGCCAGCTTTGGGTGGATGCCATGTCTCAGAAGGTGAGCAAACAAGCTACGTTTCCTGTTGGAAAAACATGGGATTAAAAGGGGATTTATTGGAAAGGAAAGAATCAGAATTTAAACAGACTCTTCTGTTTCCAGTTCACATTTTAAAAATATTTTCAAACAGTCTCCTTGTTAGTTAGCAGACTCATAACTCTTTATAAGTCTTGGAATAAGAAAAAAATTAAATATGGTTTAGGAGCAAATGTCCTCCTGACTGTCTCCTTCTTCCAAGAGGCAGTGGCCCCCCAGGACAGGCTTCCAGAATCATCCCAGCCTCCCAGTTTTCAGGATCCATGCCGGGAAGTCACCCTCACCCTCCCCTCAGGGCTTTCCCAGAGTGACCCTTGGAGCTTGTACTTGAGGGATCCCATCCCCAGGGAATTTCAAAGGCCCCTTGGTGTCCACCCCACCAGGTTCACTCCCATGGACCATGTGTGGGGGAAGAGCAGAGCTGTGGGGGAGAGAAGGGGAGGGTCTCTCCCCAGGAAGGAGTGGACCTCTGAGGGACCTGAGTTAGGGAGGGATGTCCTCTCCACCCTGAAGCTCTGAATTCATCTAACCCCTGTGGGCAGGGTGGCCTTGCCTCTCTGAGTCACAGCCAGGGCAAGTGCCAGTTCTTCTAGGTTACCGGGAAGGAACCCATAGCCATGCATGGGTCAGCAGAGGAGGAAGCACTCTAGCTCAGTTGGGGAACCAGGCAGAGGCTGGCATGGTCACTGGAAGATATGTGACCCCCAAGGCCTCCACTGCCACAGCAGAGGAAGTATCGGCCCACCTCAAGCAGCCTCCCCTAGACCCCCAGCCTGAACCCATAGAGAGTGAGGGCCATACCCAATTCTGCCACCCTGCCCTGCTATTACCTCCAAGGCCCACTGTGACCAGCGGAGCCCCAGCCACTCAGGCAGGACCTACCTTGTCTTTCTTGCTTCTCAAGCTCAGTTTCTTCTAATCTGTCTGCAAAAGGAGAGCAGAGAGGCCATCACCACCTCCAGCTAGTGTCCTCTGGGTCCTGGGCCATGTCCAGTTGGATGCTGGCACCAGCACAGGAACATTCCTGACACTAGCATTCCCAAGGAAGAGACAGAGCTCAAGGGGTCTCAGTCAGGGGGCCAGAGAATCTCCATTTTCTAAGCCAGGACATAGCTGTCTATCCCCACCCCACCTAGATCCCCTATTGTCTGGGGACAGGGGATACACTCCCCCCACCGACCAAGGGGTACCCCTGGGCTTCCATAAACTCAATCAGGGAGCAAGGCACAAGAAACGGCTCAGCTCCGAGTCTGACAGACCTCGGATTAACACTGTCCCACCTCAGACCTCCACCCTCCTCTCCCCAGTGTAGGCATCTCACCAGCCTCAAAGCAGGCGGATGCTAACTGATGGGTTACCATAGAAATCAAATGAGAAAAAGAGCTATAAAAAGAAGCATGAGGCATAAATTGCCATGAACTATGATAACAGATATGGAATACCTCCTGGGATCCCCCCTGGGATACCAACAGAATCAGGCACACAGAGTCCCCAGGACACCCTCTCCATGCTGCCTCTCAATCCTGCTTCCTAAAAAAGCAGGAGATGAGAATCATGGTTTGAGCCTTGATATGTCAAGGTCAAGTTCACACTTGTCCATTTAGGAAGAGAAATTGTTTCACCAGGTCTAAAATGTTCGACTCTATTACTGGTGGGAGAAAAAGGTCTTGCAATGAGTGTCATTGAGAAGACAGGAAAAAAGTGTGTGTAGAAGTCTATGTTTCTCATGTGTGTGTACATGCGTGTATGGATGTGTGTACACACCTATGCACACCTGGGTAGGCATGTGGGTGGGTGGATCTGTCTACATGTGTCTGTTACACTTATCAGTGAGTGTGCATGTGTGCACATATATGCACACAGGCAAGTGTGTGTGCACATGTGTCTCTGTGCGTGTGGATATGCACACAGGCAGGTGTGTGTCTCTGCGCGTGTGTATATGCACATAGGCGGGTGTGTGTGCACGGGCGTCTCTGCGCATGTCTATATGCACACAGGCATGTGTGTGTGCACGTGCGTCTCTGTGCGTGTGGATATGCACACAGGCAGGTGTGTGTCTCTGCGCGTGTGTATATGCACACAGGCGGGTGTGTGTGCACGGGCGTCTCTGCGCATGTCTATATGCACACAGGCAGGTGTGTGTGCACGTGCGTCTCTGCGCGTGTGTATATGCACACAGGCGGGTGTGTGTGCACGTGTGTCTCTGCGCGTGTGTAGAAGTGCACAGGCGCGTGTGTGTCTCTGCGCGTGTGTATATGCACACAGGCGGGGGGGTGTGCACGTGCGTCTCTGCGTGTATATATGCACACAGGTGAATGTGTGTGCATGCTTGTGTTTTTCTCCACCCCTCAGGATAAAGGAATGAACCCACAGTCCATGCCCAATAGCAGCTGACAGGAAGGTTTGTCCAACTGCCACCACCCAGCCACATTTCTCTTGCTTGCTGGGATGACACCCCACTTTCATCCATGCTTTGTTCTGCAGACCCCAGAGAAATCCTTCACAGAGAGCAGCATGGAGCTAAGACAGGTAGAGCCTTGTGTTTAGAGGCTACAGCCCTAGGGTCCTGCACTAACACCCAGCTCCTAGGTGACCTCAGCCAAACCACAGCCCCAGGTTCTTCACCATGTAGTGAGGAGAAAAGTGATCTCCACACAGGCCACTGGAGCAGAACACAGCAGGCAGATGGCTGGGTCCTGAGCAGGAGCCACCAGTGCCGCCCAAGTTAGAAGCAGGAGCGTGCTTTCTCCTGCCCCAGCAGATGCCTGGGCTGGCACCTGGGGTCAGTTAGGAAAAGGGTCACCCAAGGCCCACCTTGGACAGCAGGGAGCCTCAGAGCCCCAGCTCCTCACTGTGTCCTCTCCCTAGGCCCCGCATGCTCTGAGGGCAGTGAAAACACCTGCCTGTCCACCTCCCAGTGTGCAGGCTGGCCATCACCCTTGTCCATGGATGAAGGCAGCACTGCAGCCCAGAAGGGAAGTGAAGGAGCAGTCACCACGCTGCAGCACCCACACGTACCCAAGTCGTATACCATGCACACATCCACGGCTGACATCCTCCTCAGTAACCGCCTAGCGTCTTCTTCAGAAAAGTGGTCCTCGTTGCTGAAGAATGACCTTTCTTCCTCACTGAGGAAGATCACACTTTCCAAACTGGAAAAAATAAAGTGTTTTATTTGAAATAACATATTTCCAAAGTAAAGGTTTCACAAGAAGACTTATTTCCACTCCCTAATTTGACACAAGAAGACTTATTTCCACTCCCTAATTTGACGGTCCTGAAACACCACCCTCTGCCCAGCAGTCAGGACAAAAAACAGAACAGATCCCGCCCTCGAGGAACTTGCCTGTCCAGGGACAGATGCCCAGGAGCAGGACAGATGCCCAGGAGCTGACGGATCATGGCATCCTGGGAAGGTGAGCTCCCTGGCAGCCTGCAAAGCCCCATCTCATGTGTCCCTTTCCCAGTGAAGCCTGTTGGGACAGCTGGGGGCAGAACAAACAGCCAAACACTGTGAGCTCCTACTGTTGCTCAGGCCCCCTGTGCAGTGCTTCTGCTCCCTCAGCACTCCGCACAAACACAGCACATGTGTGTCCCACAAAGTCAGGGGACCAACAGGAGGGGACAGAGGGAGAGGGGGAGAAGGAAAAAAGAGGCAACTTTTCCTTTTAGGACTAAATTACCAGAATATTATGAAACATTGAAATGCACGCTATTGAGAATTTTTTTTTAATCTTAGAGCAGTTTGCAGGACATTTTATGAAATAACAGGTCTGTATTCTTTAAAATATCAGACAAGGGAATATTGAAAAGCTGTTTTAGATTAAGTAGACAAGACAGGATCACTGATTGTAACATAGGATCTGGAATTTTCTCTGGATATTAAGGGAACTACTGTGGAAACTGGCAAAATCTGAGCAAGTTCTGCCGATAACTTTATGGTATCAATGTCTGTTTCCTGATTTTGACAATTATACTGTGGTTATGTAAGCGATGTCCTGGTTTTAGGAACCACATGCTGTATCATTTAGGGGTAAAGGAACATCATGTTTGCAACTTACCCTCAAAGGGTTTAGGGGAAGAAAAAAAGAAGTAGAAGAGAGCAAAGCATAAGGCAGATGTTGTAACATGTTAACATTTGTGCAATCTGGGTGACACCATACGGGAATTTTATACTTTGCTTGTAATTTCTTAGTAAGTCTGCAATTATGTCAAAATAATGTAAAAGAAAAAAAGAAGAGCCACCAGTTCGTTCATTAAATAAACAGGTAAAAACCCATCCAGAGTCTGCAATAGGAAAGGTATTCAATGAACATTCATTGAGAGAATAAATGAAGCCGTTAGGATTTCTTCAGCTATAAGCAGGACCAGTGGCACCTGGCCCTGTCGCCCTTCTGGGTTAATGGAAGGGAATGGACTAGCTCATTCCCATAGCTCTTCTCTGACCCACTGCACGTTAAGTACATGTTCAATTCATATGGTTCCCAGCAGTCTATAGAGAAATTACAGCTTGCCTTGGAGAGGGTAGCAAAAATCTAAGGTGTTCCATACAACACCAGCTCAGCAAGAAGCAAATTAGGGTCTAAAATCTAGACTAAATACTAAAGAGTATTCCACAGAATACCACCAGCTCAGCAAAAAGCAAGTTAGGGTCATGGGAGGAGAAAATTCCAGAGGTCTAATTACTGAGGAGCACATTTCAACAGGAAAAGATGCCTTGCTTGTGCCAGGACTCCCTGGAGAGCATCAATAAGGGGATATGAACAGAGCATGAGGAAGCTGGTGATGGGGCCGAGGGAGGGAACACACCTGGGGAAATGCCAATCCAGCTGCCCTTGTCGGCACAGCCTCTACCCACTTTTGAGGCACAGGTGCAAGGAGGTGCCAAAGCAAATGGACACTTTAAATTATAGGGACAAAATGAAATGATAGCTGGACAAGGCATGACACCAAACAGCCTCTGAGATTTGGTCCATCGCATAATCAAGCATGGAACAGGGCCATGGGAGACGAGCGTCTCCTTTGTGGGAAGTGAGATCCACAGCGGGGGAGACAGGACCAGAATCACAGGACCCAGTAAAGGGCCCTTTCTGTATACCCACTTTCTCTGAGCTCCTTCACTGAGGTCTTGACAAGATCAAGTCCAGGGGAACAGAACTCTGTCAAAGGATGCTTGCTGACCACTTTCCAAAGACTTTCCTGATGCTGGGCAGCAGGGACACAGAGGTACCCAGAGAGCCCTCCGCTTGGAGTTCCTTGGTAGTGGCAGGCAAGTCTTAGATGAGGTGGAGGACAGCTCACACAGGGACAGATGTGTGGCCAGAAGAGTGTTCCCAGGGATGAGCCATACAGGTGGGACTGGTGGCTGGTGAGAGCCCACAGAACTCCAGAGGGGCAGGATGGAGGGATCAGCCCAGCCAGGGGCACAGTGTCAACCCAGACCTGTTTCAGAAGGGCTGAGCCGGCCTATGCCGCAGACTCGGGGTAAACTGGTGGTAAATGGCAGGCTTTAAAATCAGAGTCACAAGGGCCTGGGTGGTAGGGGACCTCAAAGTCTGGGCCAGAAGCTTCGTAGGGCTTCATGAAGGAGAGTGGCTGGTGTGCTAGATCATGTCTTTCCAAAACCTGGGAAGGTCTCTTTTTATTGAAATAGGATCTTTGCAGGTGTAATTAGTTAAGATGGGGTCAGACTGGTGCCCTCACTAGAAGAGAAAAATGAGTCACAGACACAGATACACAGAGGAAGACAGCCACGTGGAGACGAAGACAGCCACGTGGAGACGGAGACAGCATGGAGTGACACAGCCACAAGCCAAGGAAGCTCAGAGCTGCCAGGAGCTGAAGGAGGCAAGAGTCCCCTCCCCTAGAACCTGTAGAGCGAATGTGGCCTTGCTGCCACTGTGGTCTCCAGAACTATAACACAGAACATTTCTGTTGCTACAGCCCCCAGCACGTGGTGCTTAGTGACCACAGCTATAGGAAACTAGGACACAAGGGCATGTGCATGTCTCAGAGCATGCCCTCCTGTCAGCACTTTGGGGGAAGGTGTTGGGGACAAGGTGTTGGCACCACAAACCTGGGGACTAGGGAAGGGACAAAGAGTCAACCAGGACCCATCCAGGCTTGTTGCGTGGGAAGCGGGTGGATGGCGTAGGATCCCTGCAGGAGCAGTGGAGATAGTCTCAGGGAAGGGGCAGAGTCCCAGCCACTCACTTGGACACTGGGCCCTGAGCGCTGATCAGATGAGTCTGCACAAACCCAACCTGGCCTGAGGCCATGTGTCGGCCCACACACCAGGGCAGGCCAGGCACCTGGGCACCGAGGATCTCGATGAGGTCACCGCCTTGAAAGGTCATCTCTTCAGGCCCCAAGCCCTGGCAGTCTGCCATTGCTGAGGCCAGGCCCACAGCTGCAGTAAAGAGGCCACATGGTCAGTGCAGGGGAGACAAGGGGAGGGGCCACGGAATTTGTCTTGTGCCCATGAGGAGGTTTGCAGGGAAGCTTGTTTGCTGAACGTGTGAGGCCAGACAGCTACATGATCCTCAGAGGGGGTGTTTGTGTCCCAACACTGAAGATGAGAAACTAAGGCCAGAGATATTGATTAACTCAGCCTCAGCCTTCCATCCACAAGGCCCCAGTCCTTTCTTTGTGCAGCAATGGTCACAAGTCCTGCCTATTCCCTCCCTCCCCCAGGCTTCATGTCCACCCCCCAGGTACACCAGGCTATCCATATGCCAGGTACAGCTTAGTGCAGAGTGCAAAGCTGGATCTGGCATCCAAGCCAAAGGTCTGATGGCAGTGCCAGCTTCTCTCAAAGAAGAGCTGTGGCTGGACAAGCCTGGGTGGCAAGTCCTGCCTTAGTGCAGGTGGCAAATCCAGCCAGAGCCAGCCCGCCCAGGTCCCAGTCTCCAAGGTCCTTCAAGGTGCCTAACATGGTGCCAGAAAGAGAGAGGAGCCCCAGGCCATCAGATTGTCTGCAAAGTTACACTCAGCAATCTGGGGACAGTGACTGGGCCACAGGGCTGCACTGCTGGTCTGCTTACATGGCAGAGCTTGCTCACCACCTTGAAGACGGGAGGTGTTTAGGGCAAGCACAGAAACCTCCTAGATGTTGGTACCACCCCCTCATCATCCCCCCACACCTGGGGAAGAGGCTTGTGGAAGCACTCACCCATCAGTGGGGTGTTGGTGGTCACTTGTTCACCCACAGAGTCATCGATGGGGTCCCAGGGGACCCTGAGAGCCCACCTGGAGCCGGGAGAGGGAGGTCTTTGCTGCAGGATTTCAGATTTGGGGCAGATACATTCTGGGCAGAGACTGGCCAAGTCAACTATCCCCCAGAACTCTGAATGGACCCCACCTCTCCCCCCGCACACACACACCTGCACACATACACTCGGCCTCCAGGGAGCCCCATACCCCTGCCCACCTGCCTAGGTGCCTTATCCTAGGGAACAGCACCCCCCTGGTAACTGGAAGCCCTGCACACCTCCCAGACATCTTCCCTGTCGCTTGCCTCAAGGAAGCTCAGTACGGTATGAGGTGAGGGGGGGACCCAAGCCTGGGGAAACAAAGGCCTGGATTCAAATCTTGGCTCTATTGTGACCTTGCCGAATAACCTGGACAAATTGCTCCTCTTTCTGGGCCTCGGTTCCTTTGGCTAGAATGGAGCTGGACTAGATAATTGGCAGTCCCTCCTGCCCAGATAGCATAACGACATGCCCTGTGCCCCTGTGGGGACAATGCTGGCCATAGTACACAGGCAGGGTTCTTGGGAGAAACTCCTCTCGGGTCTCAGTAAGAGAAGCAGAGCCACAACCTGTTACTTCACAGACACTGCAAGTCCGGAGAAGGAACTCCAAGCCAAGTTTAGGCCCCACCCTCAGCAATTGAACAGGTACTCACACGTCACCTGTCCTCACATCCACTGGTTCTACCTGCCTTTGGTTTGATGTGTGCAGGTTTCTGTCTGCCTCCCCACTCTGAAGAGTTCAAAAACTCTTCAGATGAGCCTGAGAAGAGCTCCATGCTGCCCCCTCCCCCACTGTCTAACTCCAGAATGGCCCTGCCATGTGGTGTCATTGGCCTGTCATGCAGCCACACACAGCAGGCAGGGGCAGAGCAGTGAAGGTCGGTACCTACTGATGAAACGGGATCAGAGGTTCCAGGGGCACCACTGCCAACTCCTCAGAGGACATGCTGGGGCTCGCCAAAGGACCTGCTTCTGGGGCCACCTCTCCTTGGGAACCCCCTGAAGCTCGCCTGAAGGGCTGGGGGCCTCTCCCTGCACCCTGAGGGTGAGTTGTCACTCTCACGTGGTGGTCAGGACACAGTACAAAGAAGGGCCCTTCAATGGGACAGAGGCAGTCATTCAGGGTGGCCTGCCCAGCCAGGTAGGACCTCCCACCCACCCCTGTTATACAAGGAAGTCCACCTGTGTGAGATCCCCGCTCCAGTTTCTACTTCCACAGAAACTCAAAGGGGCCCAGACTAGGTGGCTGGGAACTGGAGTGGGATCCTGGCTCTGCCCTCATGTGCTCTAGGCAGCTAGCTTGGCCTCAGACTCTGTCTCTGGGCCTCAGTTTCCCTATCTGTGCTTTGTGAGATCAGATGTGGGATCTCCAGGACCCTTCCTCTTGGACTGCCACCAGCGAGTCCAGTCACAGCTGAATAGATCCCCACCCCCCACGGGTCTCCCCTTTCCTTTGAGTGGGTTCCACTCTTCCATCCCATGGCCAGGCTGGAGAGACAGCTCTCTGTTCCGTCAGCAGTGAGGCCAACGCCACAGCCAAGTTGGGAATTAGGGGTGGGGGTTGGCACAAGACACAGCGCCTCTTCTGCTGCTTCCCAGATGCTTCTGTGTCTTTGGGGGCTGACCAGGGTCTCTCAGTGACTAGGGTACCTGACTGTCAGGGCACCCAAGCACAGTACCTAACCAAGGTGCCATCACCAGGCACAGCCCTCACCTTCTTGCACAAGCAGGCTCTCGTGGGTCAACTTCAAGGCATTTTCATCCACGTGGACTCGGATGGCCGTCTCCTCCTCCTCACTGGGCGAGAGCAGCCAGAAGTTCTGGTCCATGAGCAGGTTTTCCAGGCAGTGGTGTGTGAAGCCTAGAAGGCCAGGCCCAGTCAGCAGTGGGCTCCAGGGGAGCAGGGAAGCCTGTGCGGCCTTTGTGTTGGCCAAATCTGCACTGAGCAGGCCCAGGGAAACACGCAACCTTGTCCTTAGGGAACTCAGGGGGCTGGGCACGACCCAGTCATCTGTAGTCTGACTGTCTGGGCTCCAGAGGTCAAGCCTTGCCCCATCCCCTGTAGCTGTGACTATGATCAAGTTATGTGACATCTCTGTGCCTTCATATGGGTCCCTACAGAGACTATGAGTCTGCAGTGCCCTGTGGGCCATCAAGGGATGGCTGAAAACATGCCTGTAAAAGCCCAGCCTGCATTATCAGCTCCTGTAAGCCATGTCCACTTCTGGGGAGCGAAGCTTCATGTCTGGGACACTACGAGCCTTTGTTAGCCACCGCCTGACCAGCAGGCCGTCTGGCTACCCTCTGTTTTTAAGGCAAAGGCAGACCAGGAGAGAACCCTTCCTTTACTCAGTGTGAAGTGGACATTTAGGGTGGGCCAGGAAAGGCTACTGTCTTCCAGATGCCCTGACCTAAGCCTGGAGCAGAGGGCCAGAGGAGCAGGGAGCCAGGGACAATCTCCCTCCTCTAGAAACCTCTTCAGGACACTGCATGTGCAGGGGTAAGGAAGCCCTGCCTTGGGAAACTGCTACTACAGTTCTACCCCAGCTTCCTCAGTCCTCAAACGGAGGAGATTCTCAGCAGACATGGTCAGGCCCTATGAATACCTCTGAGCAGGACACAAAGCTTTAGAAAGAAGGCACAAGAATGGATCAAGTTTCTAATAGTAGGCCAGGCGGGTGGCTAATGCCTCTGATCCTAGCACTCTGGTAGGCCAAGGAAGGAGGATCACTTGAGCTCAGGAATTTGCGACCAGCCTGAGCAAGAGTGAGACCCCATCTCCATTAAAAATAGAAAAAACTAGCTAGCATTGTGGCAGGCATCTGTAGTCCCAGCTACTCAAGAGGCTGAGCCAGGAGGAATAATTGAGCGCAGGAGTTTGGGGTTGCCATGAGCTAGACCATCAGAGCTAGCCTTCCTCAAGTTCTAGTGAAGTGAAATCACACAGGACAGTGGGTTTGGGAAAGTGGAAACTCAGCTATAATCATTCTCACAACTAAGACCTGAATCCATCCATGGCTCCAGCTAGCCCAGGGCTCCTCCCAGACAGAAGGTGAACGCACCGACTTGCATGTTTACAGGAGAGGCCCTTGTGAGCTGACCTATTCTAAAGCACTGATTTGACACATAAAATGTGTGGTGTGCAACCAGTGTCCTCCTAGGGGAGTTCCGTAATCGATCACAGGAGGGTCACCTCTTTACCAAGAGCATGGTAGGTGGAGAACTTCCAGATTTCTTCAAAAGTCTTAAACATTACCACAATGCGATCCTGGTCACTGTGGATAGACAACAGCCGCGCTGACAATTCCTTAAGAGAAAGAAAGAGGAGTCAGAGACCTTCCCAGGAGCTTCAGGGAAGCCACTGACAGTCAGTGCATCGGAGCTACACAAGAGAAAGTTGACAAAGTGGCCCTGGCAGGGGACAGCATGCACAGAGTAGATCCCTTTACAACTCATGTCAGCTCCTCCCCTGATCTTAAGCCTGCTGTGGCTCTCCAGGGCCTGTGGGACAAAACCTGCCATGCGCTCCATACCCTGGCCCCACACCCTCTATGCCCCCCAAACAACCCTGCCAGTCTTAGTCCACATACACACACACATATGCACACACATACGCACGCACATACGCATATACACGCACACACACGCACGCACACACATACACACACACAGCCTCAGCTTCTCCTGTCACATTCCGTCTGCTCAGGCTTTGCTTTCAGTCCTGGTGACCTGACCACGCCTCCCTGCCCCATAGTCCCCTGTAGTACCCCTCTTTTCCGAGCTCCATTGACTGGCAGTGACGGGGCATTCAAAGGAGCACCAGCTAACATGGGAGTACAAATAGTGACATGTGTGGCTGGGGCCATAGATGAAAAAACAGACCTGATCCTTAGCCAAGATAAGTGACTTGGTCAGGATTCACACCCAGAGCCAGCCCCCTACCACTCCACCCTGTGAGCATCACCCACAGCAGCCCATGTGGGCCCTGGCAGGCACCATGTGGGTGCTTGGTGCTTGTTAGTCATGCAGTCCTCATGGCAGGTCCTGGGCGTGTAGCTCCAGGCTTCCCCTCTGTGCTGCTGAGGAAGCTAGGTGCACAGAGAGGCAGAGCCAGGCCAGGCTGACCCCAAATGTCCCCCCCCAGTGCCCTCCATGCCATCCTCCCCAGAACATTGCTTTGGACAACAGAGGATGGCTCTGTCACAACTGCAAAAATAATATCCACTTCCCACCAGCCCTTCTGAGTCTCTGTCAAAGAAGCTTTGAAAACCCTCGGAGGTGAAGGGGGCAGGGAGAAAGGGAAAATGCATCATCCACCTGTGCTGGGGTGGGGAACAGCCACAGACCCCAAGAGGCAAGCTTGTGGGGTGGCCTTCTTCTTTCCTCCATTCTGACAACCCCATCTTGGCCCCCAAGGACCCATGTCACAGCCCTCCCCTCCAAGGCTACTGTACTCCTCAACTGGCCCTGTTCATGGCACTTGCCTCTTCTCCAGTTCTCAGGCACCAACTCCCCCACCCCGGCTCTTTGCAATGCCACTCCAACTTCACAGGGCCAGACTCACCCCCAGCGCACGCGCCACCTCCCTGCTGTCACCCTCCAGCAGTCGGAGCCGGCCCCGCAGGGTCTGCTGCAGGTCAGGGTCTGGCAGCCCACTCTTCTTCTGCACAGCCAGCAGCTGCAAGGTCAAGTCTGGAAGGGGAAGATGGAGGCGTGTGGTTAGCCTGGTCTCAGATTCTGTGGGGCACCAGACCTACCCTCCAGACTCCAATTCCCAAACCTACTGCCAGAGGTCTGGGCTATGGGCTTATGTGGAGCCCTAGAGATGGGGCTTTAAATCTCATCCATGTAGCTTTAAATCTCATCCACCCACACTACTCATGATGACCTGGACCCACCACTTAGCTCTGAAGCCTCAGTTTCCCCAGCTGTGAATATGTGTGCTACAGAAAGACGGCCAGAAGGAACTCATGTTTCCCCAGGGCAGGCTGGCATAGAGTGGCCATTCTGCATTATGGTCTCCTGCTCCAGATGGTCACTGCATCAAAACTTCTGGTGCAGAGACTAGGCACCTGCATTTAACAAGCACCTCCCTTACCCCATGGTAATTTTAAGGAGGGACATCTGGGGCCATGGGGGCATCCCAGAAATCTCTGTTCTGCCTTCTTAACCAGCCCTTCCTCTCTTCCCCATCTCTCAAAATGCCCCCCTCCTGTTCAGATCACTGCCCCCGCCATCACATAGCACATCTGCCTACCTGTGAATCCCACCAGCTCTGCTCTCAACCCAGTCCCTACCCCCTTCATGGCCAGGCCCAGCAGATCTGACCTGGGCAGCTGTCAGAACCTGAGCTTCCTGTGGTCAGACCTCTGGTCTACGCAGAGCATGAGGTCCCATCCCAATCTGCAGCACTAGCAGGTCTTGGCCCTCCCAGGAGGCACTGTCCAGCAGAACTGTCTGCAGGAATGGACACAAGCTCTGTCTGCACCATCCTGTGCAGTGGCCACCAGCTGTATGGGCCTGCAGAGCTCTTCAGGGCCACCTCCCTTGTCACCAGTCTGAGGCTGGTGATCTCCTGCCAGAATCCAGGCTCCAGGACTGTGACCCCACCTGTCCTGAGCACTATCTAGTCCCAGGGCCTGGAAATGTGGGAAATGAGCTTTCCTGTTCCTCGAGGTCAAGACTCAGCCGCAGACCTCTGGCAGAGGCACTACCTGGGCTGCCAGCTCTCTACAGGAGAGAACAAGAGAGAGAACGGGGAGAAGGGGCAGTGAGGTAGGCAGAGGGAGAAAGAGAGACAGAAAGAGTCTCTTTAACCCATGCCCTTGGATAAGTGGGAGCACCTGCTTCAGGCCTCTCTGGCTCTGGGCCTAGGGGCTCTGAAATAAATGCTCCACCCCTATGGCCAAGCAGCAGAGACACTTCTAGAATCTATGTACTCCACTCCCCCAGGAGGAAGCAGCAGCCCAACATCTCACAACCAGCTCTGAGCTGGGACAACTCTGTCCCTACTCTAGCAGGAGGGTGGGTATTATATTTTCACAAAAAATCATCTGTCCCATTGCCTGACATGGGATCCTACATACCCCGAGTGACCACATGCAACACTGATCACATGAAAAGAAAGTTGGAGGATGGGCGGGGGGGGGGGGGGTCTGAGCAAAGGTCAAAGGTCATCATGGGACACCAGGGTCTCCATGCCCCCACAGGGTAAGGGGCATCTCCACCTACTGAGCCCAGAGCTTCCTGGGCCCCGCTTGCATGCACTGATCCCATCATCCCACCCATCCTTGGAGACAGCCCCCCAAATCCTGTGCCTGGAGGCCCTCCCTGTACTCCATAGAAGGCGGAGCATTCTCATCTACCTCTTCTCATGTTCCCATTGAGTGTCGCCCACGGGGCTTCTAGGGGTGTTTCCCCTATTTGGGCAGATGTAGAGTCCCAGGGGCCCCAGATGGAAATTTAGAGTCCCAGGCCCTGCCTCAGTCCCACTGAATCAGAACGTCCGAGCACAGGGTCCGGGCATCTGCATTTATCAAGCCTCCACCCCCACCCCGTGATTTTAAGGTGGGAAGTCTGGGGCTACTTTGAGAAGCCCTGAGTCAGACACTCCTGGGTGCCCAGGTCTGAACCTGAGTACATTGTGGGCCAAGGATGTTTACCTGTGGGATATGCTCCTGTCTGGCCAGGCGGGCTCCCAGCAGCAGGCCCAGCGACACCCAAGGGAGGAACTCCTTCTGCAACCCAGCAGGCTCCTAAGAATAAGGGAGAACAAGCCGTGCTAAGCTCCCCTGCAGGTGCCAAACACCTCGGGTCTTTAAGAAAAGGGGTGTCTGTTCCACACAAACCGCCTCTGCCATTAGCTCCATCCTTCAGGCTCACATAGCCCAGCGCCCATGGGAGCGTCACGTCCCTGCGGGGCACAGCAGCCTGCCCCAGACTCAGTGGCTTAAGCAACACAAAGGACCATCTTGCAGCTGTGGCGTCCAGATGGGTCTCACAGAGTAAGGGGAAGGTGTCCCAGGCTGGTTCCTTCTGGAGGCTTCCAGAGGCGCAAGTGATCCTTGTCCTGTGGTCCCAGCTTCCAGCTTCACAACCGATTCTGACCCCCACCTTTGCCATGGCATCTCCTCTGGCTGTCCCCCCTGCCTCTCTGTCACTAAGGCCCTGCAATCCAGACCACCCAGGGTCATCTCCCCATGGCAAGATTCTTAATCCCATCTGCAAAATCTATCTTGCCAGATGAGGAGCAGATGCACTGGGTCTGGGGTTAAGGACACAGACATGTTTGGAGGCTGCTATTTTGCCAACCACAGATGGGCTCAGCCTCACCACTCATGCGTGCGGGAGGTGGGATGTCAGCCCCCACTGGTTGCTCAGTTCTACACTGGTCAGCACCTCCTTTGGCCCCAGCTCCCAGCCCCTTAGGGTCTACATTTTGGCCTGGGCACAGCAGAGGGTGTAGAACTTCACCACAGCCGGGTATCTTGCTCAGTGCTCTGAGCACAGCTCAGCCATGTGGCCTTGGACCTTGCATCACAATGGTGGTCATTTCACCTCAGCGAGTGCTGACTGTTTGCATATGCCTCGGCCTGTGCAGTCTGGTTGCCCATGTGTCAGGGCCTATTTAGGAACTCACTTCTTCTGCATCCCTTATCCAAGCCCAGAGGCCACAAACATCTGCCAGATCCAAAGAAGTGCACGGTGTTCAGATCTTGGCTTCTAAACCCCACCTTTTTTTTTTTTTTTTTTTGAGACAGAGCCTCAAGTTATCCCCTTGGGTAGAGTGCTGTGGCATCACAGCTCACAGCAACCTCCAACTCCTGGGCTCAAGCAAGTCTCCTGCCTCATCTTCCCAAGTAGCTGGGACCACAGGCGCCTGCCACAATGCCCGGCTATTTTTTGGTTGCAGCGTCATTGTTGCTTTTGGCAGGCTCGGGCTGGATTCTAACTCACCACCTTAGGTGTATGGGGCTGGCGCCTTAGCCACTTGAGCCACAGGCACTGAGTCAACCCCACCCTTCAATTTAGGAACCAGGGCTGCTTGGAGAAACAACAGATCCCAAGGCTGGAATGGGGAATGAGCCTGGAGCATCTTGGGTCCCAGGATGTAAGGATGTGTTCATAGAGGGATGGAGATAACTCAAAAGCCCAAATCTGGGACGATTCAAACAACAAAATAAAGAATGACCTTTAGAGTCCAGAGACTAAATTCAAGATGTATGACCCTGCAGTAAAATAAATACGTGGATGGCTGGGGAGAGGGACCCACTCTTCCTCATCCCAGAACACCACCCTGTGAATGCAGAAGGGATGATGCGTTAGATAGTCATTCTAATCATTACTATTTCAGCCATGACCAGTGTGGGTGATAACACTGGTCCTTTATGAGGTGATGAGATGCAAGATATTCAGGCTTCCCCACTAGGAAGAATAACAGCTATGGTGTGGAGAGAACTCACAGACACCCTTTCATTAAGGAATGAAAACAACCATCTCCTGTTATTTTCAAGATGATTTGCACACAGTGGGCCTCCTGACACACTGTACTGAGAGGGACACATTATTTCTGTGGGTTCTTAACCCAAATCCTTGGAGTCATCATGAAAAAATATTATTTGTATCATGAAGAACTATATTCTTCAAAATAACCACTTCTGGATTAAAAGGCACCACAGAAAGGTGGCGACAGAACATAAGGCGTGACCAAGACTTTTTTGTCATAAAGGACAGCATTGGGACAGTCAGATGTGAATGAGGTCTGCAGTTAGGAAACAATATTATTAAAACCAGGAAATTAACATTGAGATAATTGCACTGTGGTTACATAAGGGGACGTCCTGGTTTTAAGAAATATGGGCTTCTGGCTTGGCGCCTGTGGCTCAAGCGGCTAAGGCGCCAGCCACGTACACCTAAGGTGGCGGATTCGAATCCCCAGCCCGGGCCTGCCAAACAACAATCATGGCTGCAACCAAAAAATGGCCGGGCGTTGTGGCAGGTGCCTGTAGTCCCAGCTACTTGGGAGGCTGAGGCAGGAGACTCGCTTGAGCCCAGGAGTTGGAGGTTGCTGTGAGCTGTGATGCCA
>CAUYQV010094291.1:0-12536 GCA_963574575.1 Galagoides demidoff | reverse complement strand
GAATCTGGACTCCATACCTCCAAACCTCGGAGTGAGTGGGTGGGAACTCCTCAGAGATCAATGGCAGGTGGGGAATATATACAGTTTTATATAGTTCAAACCTTCCCTCAACCATACACCTGGGGTGCCCCTTTGAATAGTGCTTGGGTGGTCTACCAGGTTTGAGGGGTCCAAGTCTCAGTTGTCCCAGTCAGCACCCGTTTCAGGTGGAAGAGTTCAAATGTCTCTGGGAGCTAGATAAGAGGGGTCTGCTTGCAGTTCAGATATAATTTGCTCCAGTGCTGTGCGAGGGCAAAGGGACCCACCTGGCAAATGGGTTGGTGTGGGAAGTTTAATACCTCCTTCCCAACCTTGCATCCAGTAACTCGTAATCCCCCAGGTCTGTGGCCCTAATCACTCCAGTAGGCCACTGCTCCCGGGGTTTACGTGGCAAAATCAGCCAGAGGTCTGAGAAGGTTTAAGGTAAAATTTCAATTTTTTACGTTTTGTTGATTTTAGGATGTGATTTATTTTTAAGAATGTTCCATAGGCTGATGAGAATTAACATATATTCTTCAGCTTTGGGTTGGAGTGTTCTATATATATCTATCAAGAACAGTTGTTCTAGGGTCACATTAAAGCCAATTGTATCTTAGATTAGTTTCTGTTTAGAGGATCTGTCCAGATGTGTAAGAGGCATGTTAAAGTCTCCTGCTATTATGGTGTTATTGGATATCATAACCTCAGACTAATTACTGTTTGTTTCAAGAATCTGGGAGCATTCAAGTTTCATGTATAAATATTTAGAATTGAAATGTCTTCTTCTTGTATTGTTCCCTTGACCAATATGAAGTGTCCATCTTTGTCTTTTTGACATTAGTTGCTTTAAATTGACTTGTATCTGAAAATAAGATTATAACCTCTTTTTTGTCTGATTTCCATTTGCTTTAAAAATTGTCTTCCATCCTTTCACATTGAGTTTTACTTTGTCCTTCAAGGCTAAGCGTGTTTCCTATAGATAGGAAATGGATGGCTTGTGCTTTTTTTTATCCAATCAGGAAGACTGTGCCTCTTCAGTTAGGAATTCAAGCCATTAACATTTACAGAGAGAAATCATAAATGTGGTGCACTTCTATTCATTTAATTTTGTGAAAGTCCTTTGCTTAGTTTTATCTTTTGCATTGTTGTGGAAGCTAGGCTTTGTCTTTTAGTTTCTGGGTGTTTACTTTGCTTGTGGTCTATTGACCTGGTCAGGGTGTAGAATAGGTCTAAGTATTTCCTGTATAGCTAGTCTTATTGTGGCAAACTTCCTAAATGTTTACATATCAGTAAACTGATTGCTACCTCAATTTTGAAACTTACCTTTGAAGAATAGAGAATTTGGGGCTGAAAATTATTTTGTTTGAGTAGGTTAAAGGTGAATCACCATTATATATTGGCCTGAGAATTTCATTTGAGAAGTTCCCTGTCACCCTGATGGATTTGCCCCTATAGATCAATTGGCATTTATTCCTGACAGTTTGCAGAATTTTCTGTTTCATCTGAACTATGGATTGATTCATGACAATGTGCCTTGGAGAGGATCTGTTTGAGGTGAGATGAACTGTGGTCTGATATACTTCTGAAAGGAGTGTGTCAGAATATTTGGTCAGACTCAGGAAATTTTCTTTTATGATATCCTCTGGTAGGGCTCCCATTCTTATAGGGCATTCTTCTTGTTCTCTTGACCTACTTATAATTCATATGTTTGATTGCTGCATGAAGCCCCATAATTCTCTCCGTGAGCATTCTGATTTCTCCTTTTTTTCTGTCTCTTTAACTATCTGTGTTGGCTCAAGAGCTTTATTCTTTACTTCTAAGAGGTTTTCTTCTCCATGATGTAACTGTTATTGATACATTTCCTTTCACTTTTATGTTCCTTCACTGACTGCTTCAGTTCCTTAATTTATGCTATGTCTTTTCTCTATTCTCATTGTTCCTCTCATTTAATTTGGTTTTGGGATTTCCTTTTGGTGATTTTCTACTTTCCCAGAAATTTCCTTTATTGTTTTTAGCATTCGTATTTTAAATTCCCTTTCTGTCATTACTAACATTTTTTGTATTTTTTGAATTAAGTACATTTTATTTTTTATTTCCTTTTTTCTCTTAATACTTTTATTAAAAAGTAACTGTGTACATTAATGCATTTGTGGGGTAGAATGTGCTGATTGTAAAATTATACAATTTGGAATGCTTACATCAAACTGGTTAACATAACATTACTGTGTTCAGACAATTATACTCTACTCTTTTCTTTTTTAAAATTTTTTTTTATTAAATCATAGTTGTGTACATTAATGCAGTCATAGGGTACAGTGTAGTGGTTTTATATACAATTTGACATACTTCCATCAAACTGGTTAACATAGCCTTCATGGCATCTTCTTAGTTATTGTATTAAGACATTTATATTCTACATTTAGAAAGATTCACATGTACCCCTATAAGATGAATCATAGGTGCGGTCCCACCAAACACCCTCCCTTTACCCACCCTCCCCCTTCCCCTCCACTCCCTCTCTACTTTCTCCATATTCTTGGGCTAAAATTGGGTTATAGCTTTCCTATGAAAGCTATAAATTAGTTTCTTAGTAGTGCTGAGGACATTTGACACATTTTCTTCCATTCTTGAGATGCTTTGCTAAGAAGAATATGTTCCAGCTCTATCCATGTAAACATGAAGGAGGTAAAGTCTCCATCTTTATTTAGGGCTGCATAATATTCCATGCTGTACATATACCACAATTTATTATTCCATTCGTGGCTTGATGGGCACTTGGGCTTCTTCCATGCCCTACAAATTGTTAATTGGGCTGCAATAAACATTCTGGTATAAATACCTTTGTTGTAGTGTGATTTTTGGTCTTCTGGATATATACCTAGTAGAGGAATTATAGGATCAAATGGTACGTCCGTTTTTAGTTCTCTAAGATTTCTCCAGACATCTTTCCAAAAGGACCGTATTAGTTTTAAATCCCACCAGCAGTGTAGAAATGTTCCTTTTTCTCCACAACCATGCCAGCATCTGTGGTTTGGGGGTTTTGTGGTATGGGCTAATATTACTGGTGTTAGATGATATGTCAAAGTAGTTTTGATTTGAATTTCTCTGGTGATTAAGGATGAGGAGCATTTTTTTCATTTATCTGTAGGCCATGTTCCTGTCTTCTTCAGAGACGTTTCTCTTCAGGTCTCTTGCCCACCCGAGATGGGATCACTTGTTCTCTTTTTGTTAGTAGGTTTGAGTTCTCTGTGGATTCTGGTTAATAAACCTTTGTTGGAGACATAACCAGCAAATTTCTTCTCCCATTCTGAGGTCTATCTGCTTGCTTTACTTACTGTGTTCTTGGCTGTGCAGAAGCTTTTTAGTTTGATGAGGTCCCAGTAGTGTATTTTTGATGTTTCAATTGCTGGGAGTGGGGGGGGAATCCTCCTCGTAAAATATTCAGCCAGGTCAATTTCTTCAAATATTTTACCTACACTTTCTTCTAGTATTTTTATAGTTTCATGTCATCAGTTTAAATATTTAATCGAGTGAGAGTCAATCTTAGTTAGTGGTGAAAGTTATGGATCTAGTTTCACTCTTCTGCAGGTCGCCAGCCAGTTTGCCTAGCACAATTTGTTAAACCGGGAATCTTATTCCCACTCAATGTTTCTAATTACCTTGTCAAACATCAGGTAACGGTAAGTAGCTAGATTCATCTCTTGACTCTCAGTTCTGTTCCATACATCTACTTCTCTGTTTTTGTGCCAGTACCATGCTGTTTTGATCACTTCTGATTTATAGTATAGTCTGAGATCTGGTAGCGTGATTCCTCCTGCTTTTTTTTTTTTTACTTCTTAGTAATGTCTTGGCTATGTGAGGTATTTTCTGATTCCATATAACACGAAGTATTATTTTTTCAAGATCTTTAAAGTATGACAGTGGAGCTTTAATAGGGATTGCATTAAATTTGTATATTGCTTTGTGTAGTATGAACATTTTAACAATATTTATTCTTCCCAGCCATGAGCATGGTATGATTTTCCATTTGTTAACATTTTTAGCTGTTTCTTTTCTTAGGGTTTCATAGTTCTCCTTGTTTAGATCTTTCATATCCTTTGTTAAGTATACCCCCAAATATTTCACCTTCTTTGGTACTACTGTGAATGGAATAGAGTCCTTGACTCTTTCTTCAGCTTGACTATTATTGTTATATATAAATTCTACTGATTTATGAGTGTTGATTTTGTAACTTGAGATGCTGCTGTATTCTTGGATCACTTCTAAGAGTTTTGTAGTAGAATCCTTGGTATGTTCCAGATATACAATCATATCATCTGTGAAGAGTGAAAGTTTAATCTATTCTGACCCTATGTGGATACCATTGATTGCCTTTTCTTCCCTAATTGTGATGGATAAAACTTATATTAAAATGTTAAAGAGCAATGGAGACAATGGGCCACCTTTCCTGGATCCTGATAGAAGTGGAAATGATTTCAGTTTTACTCCATTCAATACAATACTGGCTGTGGGTTTGCTGTAGTTGGCCTCTATCAGTTTAAGAAATGTCCCTTCTATACCAATTATCTTAAGTGTTCTGATCATGAAGGGATGCTGGATATTATCAAAAACTTTTTCTGCATCAATTGAGAGAATCATATGGTCTTTGCTTTTTAATTTGTTTATGTGATTAATTATATTTATAGATTTATGTATGTTGAACCATCCTTGAGATCCTGAGATAAAAACCACTCGGTCATGGTGTGTAATTTGTTGGATGTTTTGCTGGATTCTGTTTGTTAGGATCTTGTTGAATATTTTTGCATCAATATTCACTAGTGATATTGGTCTATAGTTTTCTTTTCTTGTTGGATCTTTTCCTGGTTTGGGTATGAAGGTGATGTTTGCTTCATAGATTATGTTTGGTAGTAGTTCTTTCTTTTTCTCTATTTTGGAAAGGGTTAAGTAATATACATACTAGTTTCTCTTTAAAGGTTTGGTTAGAATATTGATGTCAATCCGTCTGGTCCCAGGCTTTTCTTTCTAGGGAGATTTTGTATAGTTGATGCTATTTCAAAACTTGATATGGGCCTGTTCAACATTTCCACTTCCTTCTGGCTAAGTCTTGGAAGGTGACATGCTTCCAAGTATTGTACTATTTCCTTCAGATTGTCTTATTTCTGAGAATAAAATTTCTTGTAATATTCATTAAGGAGTTTTAGATTTCATAGGGGTCTGTTGTTATTTTCTCTTTACCGTTTCTGATTGATAGAATTAGAGATTTACTCTTTTTTTTGGTCAGTTTGGGCAAATGTTTATCTATTTTATTGTCATTTTCAAAAAATCAATTTTTTGATTGATTGGTCTGTTGTATAATCCTTTTTAATTTCATTTATTTCTGCTCAAATTTTAGATATTTCTTTTCTTCTGCTGGGTTTGGTATTGGAGTGGTCTTCCTTTTCCAGTTTCTTGAGATGTCCCATTAAATTGTTAACTTTCTCTCCTTTTGGTTTCTTGAGGAAGGCCTCAGTGCTATAAATTTTCCTCTTAGGACTGTTTTTGCAGTATCCCAGAGGTTTTGGTAACTCATGTCTTCATTGTCATTTTGTTCCAAAATTTTGTAATTTCCTTCTTGATCTTGTCTCTGACCCACCTATCATTCAGCATAAGATTATTTTGCTTCCATGTTTTTGTATGAGTCTTTAGATTATTGTTGTTACTGAGTTCAACTTTTATTCCATGATGGTCTAAGATGCATGGAATAATTTCTATTCTTTTAAAATTGTTGAGGTTAGACTTGCCACCTAAGATGTGGTGTGTTTTGGAGTATATTCCATGGACTGATGAGAAAAATGTGTATTCAGTTTTGTTAGGATGAAATATTCTGTACTTGTCCGTTAAATCCAAATGCTGAATGGTTAAGTTTAAATCTAAAATTTCTTTGCGAAGTTTCTTGTTGAAGTATTTATCCAACACTGCCACAGGAGTGTTGAAATCTCTGACTATCATGTAGCTTGGAGAAATTGAGTTGCTCATGCCTATTAGAGTATCTCTTATAAATTGACGTGCATTCTGGTTGGGTACATAAATATTGATGATTGAAATCTCATTGTATTGAGTATTATGCTTAACATAAATAAAGTGACCATCCTCATCCTTGCTTACTTTTGTTGGTTTAAAGCCTATTGTATCTGTGAATAAAATTGCAACACCTGCTTTTTTCTGCTTTCCATTTGCCTGGAATACAGACGACCATCCCTTCAGCCTGAGTCTCTATTTATCTTTAAGGTAACATGTGATTCTTGTATGCAACAGATATCTGGCCTGAGTTTTTGTATCCAGTCAGCCAGCCTGTGCCTCTTTAGAGGACAATTTAAGCCATTCACATTAATTGAAATTATTGATAAGCCTGGTAAAATTTTGTGTAACGAGTTTTTCAGAAGTGCACTTGGAATTTTAATCCTTTCACCACTGTGAAAGTTGGAATTTGATCAGAAATTTCTGAGTGAGTTTACTTTTGTGGTGGAGGATTGTGCTGGTCATTATGGAGGATATATCTGAGAATATTCTGGTGAGTTGGTTTAGTTATGGCAAATTTCTTCAACATGTCAATGTCATTAATGTATTTAATTTATCAATCAAATGAAACTCAGTTTAGCTGGATACAGGATCCTGTGTTGAAAGTTATTTTGTTTTAGGAGATTAATATCTATTCCCATTCCCTTCTAGCCAGAAATGTTTCAACAGAGAGATCTCCAGTCATTCTAATACTGTTCCACTTGTAGGTTATGGTTTTTGTACTTTTAACTGCTTTCAGAATTTTCTTTCATATTAACTTTAGTGAAGTTAATTATGATATGCCTGGGGGATGTAGTGTTCAGGTTGACTTGTGGTGGGGTTCCAAAACTGTCTTCTATCTGAATTTCTGAATCTCTTGGCATGCCTGGAAAGTTCTCTTTCATAATTTCATGAAGAAGTGCCTCCGCATTTTGTGAAGAAACTTTATCACCTTCAGGGATTCCTATGAGGTGAATATTAGTTTTCTTCAAATTATCTCAGAACTCTCTGAAAGAAAGATTCATTTTTGCTCTCCATTTCTCTTCATCTTCGAGTGCTTAGACATGTTGAAAGCTTTGTCTTCAGTATCAGAGATCCTTTCTTCTATCTGCCCCACTCTGTTAACAAGGGATTCTACCAAATTTTTCAGATCTTTGAGGGCCGCAACCTCTTGCCTCAAAGAGTCAAAATCTTTGGTCATTTTACCTTTGAAATCGTTGAAGTCTTGAGACATCTTTTGAATAATTTCTTAAAATTCCAATTTCCTCCTTTCTTCCATTTTGTTAATATTATTTGCTATCCAAATTCTGAACTCAATTTCTGACATCTCAGCCATCTGTTTATGGATGGGGTCTTCAATTGCATCTGTACCATTTTTCCTTGGGGAAGTTGATCTACTCTGGTTATTTATGTTGCCTGAGTTTTTCCACTGCTTCTGCCCCATGCTGAATTTACACCATTTGGAATCCAGCCCACAACTGTTCCTCCAGTCTCTGCCACTGGAGAAGATGTCGTTTTCTCCTGGATGTCCAGAGAGTCCAGGTATGTTTGTCTGGAAAAGCCTCAGGGGTGTGAGCCTTATTTTTCCTGCTGCTGAAGCTGCTGCTCTTCATCTTGGGGTACTGCTGCTCTAGTATGGTTCCCTCTTAACTGACTGAACTCTCACAGTTCTTAGGCAGCCTTTGCTGGTGAGGGTTGCTGCAGCAGTGGGGAATTTGCCTGCCACCACTGGAGCACGGGGTTAAAGTAAGCAAGCAGCAGTTCTCTGGCCACTCAGTACCCAGTGAGGGTGGCAGGAGCAGCGGCGAAGCCACTTACCACCAGGGGAGCAGGAGTATGGGGCTCAAGCAAGGAAACAGCAGGTCTCTGGCCACCCGGTGCCCAGAAAGTGCAGTGGAGGCAGTGGGGAATCTGATTGCCACCGGAAAAATGTGGGGCTCAAGCAGTTTTCTGGCTTCAGCCAATAGAACTTGCACAGATTTAGCATGTCTCTGGCTGTGGACAGGGACTGGGTGCTTGGTCTCACTGGTGTGGGAGGATGCTGTTCTTAGGCCTCCCCTCACTGTCTCCACATGCAAGGAGAGAAAGGCAAACTAGAAATTCAAAATGGCAGTGAAAACTTTAGTTTGATTTTTCTGCCTGGCGAGAGAGTGTTTGGAATCTGCAGAGTCCTTCTAGGGGAGTAGACTCCACTTCCTGTAGCTCTCACACATAGGGTAAGATAATAGGTCCTCAGTTCACCACTCACCTATAGAAAACTTATGGGAGCAGTTGAAGAGAAAATAAAGAGAACAACACATCTTTCTTGGGGGAGGGGATGGACACGTTCCTTTGGGTTGAAATATGTACCTGTAGATTACTTTCTTGGAGTTGCAACTTGACTCAGCAGAAGTATCCTGCAGGTATGGCTTTTCTCTCTTGGCTGAGCTCCCAGTTTTCAACTTTGTTGGGTAATTTCTGGACATTATTTTTCCCTGTGGATGGGAGCTTCTGTCAGAGGCTGGCACCTGTTGGCCATCTTGCTCCTCCCCCTTATACTCTACTTTTAATAGATTTGACATGTACCCTTGCAAGCTGCACCATAGGTGACGTGTGTTAATTAATAATTATTTTTTTAATTAATTTTTTAATTAAGTCATTTGTTTATTTTTTGAAAGGCATCACAGTATTTATTAAGGGGAAGTGAAACATAAGCCTTTTGTTTGTTTTCCAAGGTGTCAACTAACAGTCTCTGTGACATGTAGCTCTATTATTGGGGGACAATGATAGTAGCAAGAATTCTTCTGTAGAATGATGTATCTCCATCTTAGCACAAGAAATTTACAGAACGTCTTCTGAATGGCACACGGAAATGCCATATGGTAACAATCTATCAAGAACTTGTAGAGTAGGAAGAAGCAGTTTTCCTGGCAGGCAATACATACAAACTCAAGTTTAATGTAAGAGTCATACAAACTCAAGTTTAATGTAAGTCCAAGTCCACAATATGAGTCCTGAGACATTGATCTGTATCACGGCACAGTCAGTTCTTTAAAACTTCTTCGCAGTGTCTTTATACCTATAGAAGATGCCAGAAGCAGTACCTTTTGATCTTGCCATATTATTTAAAAGATATTTTGACGGGATACAGAATTCTAACATGGCAACTTTTTTCTTCTACTACATTGTGGATATAGTTTTTCTTCCCTGTTAGGTTATAAGAGGTCAGACATCAGTGTATTTATAACTCCTTTGATGGGGACTTGAATTTTCCCTTAGTCTCCTTCAAAGTATTTCCTTTGTTGTTAGGTTTCTATAGATGGAAATTATTTCCCATTTTTTCTTTTTCTCTTTTTTCCTTTTATTTTTTATTAAATGATCTCTGTATACATTGATGCAAACATGGGGTACATTGTGCTGTTTCATATACAATTTTAAACACTTTCATCAAGCTGGTTAACATAAATTTCATGTCATTTGGTTAATCATTGTATCAACACATTTATATTCTAGTTCTAGAAAAGTTCACTTGTACTCATGGGTGGTGAGAGGGTGATGGGAAAGATCACCTATATATCTGTCTAACAAGGGTATCCTCCTCTTTTCAAGAGAATTGGTATTGATTCTTCCTTAAGAGTTGGGTAAAATTCTCCAGTGAAGTCATCTTGTCCTGGGCTTTTGTCAGAAAGTTTTTGAATACTGAATCAATATCTTTATTTGTTATTTGTGTGTTCAGATTTTCTATTCCTTTATGATTTGATCTTGCTATGCTGTGTTTCTAGGAATTTATCCATTTCTTCTAGGTTATACAATTTGTTAGGGAAAAGTTGTTCATAATACTCTCTAATAATCCTTTATATTACTGTTACATTGGTTGTAATGTGCCCTCTTTCATTTCTGGTTTTATTTGAGTCTTTTTTCTTTTTTATTAGTTAATCTATGTAAAGGCTTGCCAATTTTGTTTATCTTTTCAACTTCTAGTTATGCTGATTTTTTTCTGGTGTTTTCCTAGAGTCTATTTCATTAATTTTTGCCACTATCTTTATTATTTCCTTCCTTCTGCTAGCTTTGGGTTTCATTTGTTCTTTTTTTGCTTCTTTTTTTTTAAATTTATTTTGAGGCAGAGTCTCAATTTTCTTGCCCCAGTATAGTGCCTTGGTGTAATACCTTGCAGCAATCTCAAACTCTTGGACTCAAGCAATCCTCTTGCCTCCACCTCCCAAGTAGTTGGGACTACAGGCACCCACCACAACACTCACTATTTTTTATTTTTTTTTTTAGAAAAATAATTTTTTAGCAACGTTATTTCCAAATTAATACAATAATCTGAATTGCTACCAATATGTTTAGGGATTAAAAATAATTAGTTCCTTGTAGACACAACCTTATTCCCAGCTTTTTTTTTAAACTGAGCAAGTAACTTTCTTTTTCTTTAATTTTTTTTTAAATCATAGCAGTGTACATTAATACTATCATGGGGTACAGTGTACTGTTTATGTATACAATTTGAAATACTTTCATCCAACTGGTTAACATAGCCTTCATGTAACACCCACTATTTTTAAAGGCATTGTCTCACTCTTGCTTAGGCTGGTCTGGAACTCCTGAGCTCAAGCAATCCACCTGCCTCAGCCTCCCAGAGGGCTAGGATAACAGGCATGAGCCACCAAGCCCAGCCCTTTTTTTAGTTTCTTCAAGTATAAACACAGATTTTTGATTTTAGATCGTTCTTCTTTTTAACATGCCTATTTACACCTATACATTTACTTTTTAGTACTTCTTTTGCTTTATGCCATAATTTTTGGTATGTTGTATTTTCATTTGTCTCAAAGTATTTTCTCGTTTTCCCTATGACTTCTTTTTTGAATCACTTACTGAAATGTGTAGTTTAATTTCCACAAATTTGTGAATCTCTAGTTTTTCATGTACTATTGATTTTTAGTTTTATTACATAGTGATTAGAAAAGATACTCTGTATGATTGCAATCTTCTTTTTTTCTTTTAGATTTTTTTTCTTTTTTTGAGACAGAGTTTCACTTGTTAACCCTCGGTGGAGTGTTGTGAAGTCACAGCTTACAGCAACCTCCAACTCCTGGAGCTTAGGCAATTCTCTTGCCTCAGCCTCCCAAGTAGCCAGGACTACAGGTGCCCGCCACAACACCAGACTATTTTTTTGTTGCAGTTAGGCCGGAGCTGGGTTTGAACCCATCACCCTCAGTATATGGGGCCAGCGCCCTACTCACTGAGCCACAGGCGCCGCCCTGATTGCAGTCTTCTTGAATTTAAGACTTGTTTTGTGGTCTAATGTCAGCTATCGTGGAGAAAGTTCCAAATGCATTTGAAAAGACTGTATATTCTGATGTTGTTGGGTGATGTTTGGTATATATCTGTTAGGTCCAACTAATCTACACTGTTGTTCAAGTCCTCTGATTTCATATTGATTTTTTCTCTGTTTTTCTATTGATTGTTGAAAATTAGATATTAAGTCTCTTACTTAATTATTGTGTCGCTATCTGTTTCTCATTTCAATTCTATCAAAATTTGCTCTTACATTTAGGAGGTCTGAGGTTTAGTTCATGAATATTATAATTATTATATCTTCTTGGTGAATTGACCCTTTACTATTTTAAAATGTCCATTCATCTCTTGTGACAATTTTTTTATTTAAAGTCTATTTTGTCTAATATTAGCATAGCTACTCCTCCTTTAATTTTTTTTATTTTCTTTTATTAAATGATAGCTGTATACATTAATGTAAACATGGGGTACAGTGTAGTGTTTTCATATACAATTTGAAATACTTTCATCAAGCTGGTTAACATAGACTTTATGTCATTTACTTAGTCATTGTGTCAAAACATTTATACTCCAGTTCTAGAAAAGTTCATTTGTACCCCTGTTAGACAGACCATATAGGTGATCTTTCCAGTCACCCTCCCACCACCCAGCCGCCCTTCTCCCCTCCCCTCTTCCACCCCCTCCCCATATTCTTAGGCTAGAATTAAGTTATAGCTTTCATTTGAGAGCTATAAATTAGTTTCATAAAAGGGCTGTGTACATTGGATACTTTTTCTTCTATTCCTGTGATACTTTGCTAAGAAGAACATTTTCCAGTTCCATCCATGTAAACATGAAGGAGGTAAAGTCTCATTTTTTTTAGGGTTGCATAGTATTGCATGGTGTACATATACCACAGTTTATTGATCCATTCGTGGATCGATGGACACTAGGGCTTCTTTCATGACCTGGCAATTATGAATTGGGCTGTAGTAAACATTCTGATACAAATATCTTTATTGTAATGTGAATTTGATCTTCTGGGTATATACTTAATAATGGAATTGCAGGATCGAATGGCAGGTCAATTTTTAGTTCTCTAAGTGTTCTCCAAATGTCTTTCCAAAAGGAACGTATTAGTTTGCATTCCCACCAGCAGTGTATAAGTGTTCCCTTTTCTCCACATCCATGCCAGCAACTCTGGTTTTGGGATTTTGTGATATGGG
>CAUYQV010094288.1:0-17411 GCA_963574575.1 Galagoides demidoff | reverse complement strand
TTTTTTCTTCTGGGTAGATGCCTAGTAATGCAATGGCAGGATCAAATGGGAGGTCTAATTTGAGTTCTTTGAGGATTCTCCATACTTCCTTCCAAAAAGGTTGTATTAATTTGCAGTCCCACCAGCAGTGTAAAAATGTTCCCCTTTCTCCACATCTGTGCCAGCATTTACTACTTTGGGACTTTGTGATGTGGCTATTCCCACTGGGGTTAGGTGATATCTTGGGGTGGTTTTGATTTGCATTTCTCTAATGATTAGTGACCATGAGCATTTTTTCCAAATGTTTGTTAGCCATTCGTCTGTCTTCCTCAGAGAAGGTTCTGTTCCTGTCTCTTGCCAGTGATAGTGTTTGCTCTCTTGTTGTTGATTAATTTGAGTTCTCTATAGATCCTAGTATCGAGCCTTTGTCAGATTCATAACATGCAAATATCTTTTCCCATTCTGAAGGTTGTCTGTGTGTTTTAATTGTTGTGTCATTAGTTATGCAGATATTTTGTTTTTCTTAAGGCTAAAGTTTAAATATAATTTATAAGACCACCAGCACTACGGTATAATAGAATAAACATTGGTAGAAAGGAAAAAAGGGTGAGCATATATTCTCTGCCTAATTTTTGCCCTTTTAAATAATCTGCATTTTCTTGAACATTAAACTTGATTTGTTATACTAAAATACTATGGTTTAAATTACATATTATGTAAGCTCTTAGAAGAATTTTCAGGAAAATTATATTTATGGGTGACCATGTAGTTTTATTTTTAAATACTCTTCCAGAGTCACTTAGTTATCTAGGAAGAATAATTAATTCTCTTAAATTTAGTTGTGTGGATAATCTTATTACTTTTTCTCCTTGGTAATTTAACTTCGGTTTGTTTTGAGCACTGTACATTTTTGTGTCTACTGATTTTGAGATTAAAATCTTCCTTTAGGGTCACCCTCAGAGGTCTGCAAGGTAGCTTTGGAAAAGCCTCTGTTAGCTCAGAGGAAAATAAAGATATTTCTATGACCCTTGGAGAAATGCTTCTCCTCCTAACTACTACTTCCTCTTTCCATTTTAAGGTGGAAAATATAGGTAGGAGGCAATCAAATAAGGTAAACATGCAAGATAAATAGCAAACAGTAAAAACAAGGCATGAAGTAACATAAATATCAGCTAGGCAAAACCTTTCAAAATGTTAACGTTTTCTGAAAATTTGAGAAAAATAAAGAGGAAAAAGTCCACCAGAATCAAGCAACTGACAACAAATGGACAACAGAGAATTCCTGACTGACTGCCAGGCTTAGTGTGCTGGGTGAGGAGCAGGCTGCGAGGAAGGTCCCAAGGATGCTGTAGAGACACTATAGTCATGCCTCTGTTACTTCAGGGGCAGGGCTGGACTGTCAGTTTCTGTGCTGTCAGGGAAATCATTTTCACTTTATTTCCCAGCAAACTGACCTTCCTCATCTCAGCTACCACATCATTTGCTTCTAGATGCTGTATTCCTGACATTTTGATGTTTCCTGTTTAGGAACAAGTGATTTATTGTAGACATTTCTCCTGAGTATTTGTTGGCAGGAATAAACTTCCTACCAACAAATAAAACAACCTCCACAATACACTGGGGCTTAGCTTTGGAGGCAATTTCAATATGTTCGGTACCACAGTACCACGTAAACTTAGGCCATCAAAATTCACTGCCTGCTCTTTGCTCCAAGCCTGAGACTCCCATCTACTCCTCTATCCTCTCCTACCCATCCTTTAATCCCATTTTGGGTTCCCATCCTCCAAAATCAAAGAGCTACTGCTTCAATACCCTCATTCTAGGCTGGGTACCCTAAGTTCTAGAGATTTTCAGCAGCAGAAACTTTGGGTCAGGGATGGAGCCAACACCTGATAGTGTACCTGAACCAGGAAAGTGAGGCAAGGGGAGAAATCATCATGAGAAAGAGCCTGACTGTGTGCACAAGAGAAGTGTTTGGCCAGGAGACTCAAAGACTTTAAGACTAAAGGACAGAAGTGTGAAGACCAGTGAAGGAACTAACACTTTTCCTCCCTCCACAACCTACATCTGGAGTCCCATTTGAATTAGGTCTTCTCACAACACCAAATGCTAAAGCAGATTATCCGTGACTTAATTGTAAAGCAATGATTGCTTTTAAATGGAGATTAAATGCCAGATAAAGGAGGTAACATGTAAGTGTTACAATGCAAACTCCTGAGAGATGACACACCATTGTGAATCAAGCTCAATCAAAATGCAAAGTGTGATGTTCTGATTACTTCCTGCTTTTTTTTTTTTTTTAGAGGACTGGTGTGGCACTTAGGAAGTAATAAAGAGGGAAAAGAAAAGATTCGTACCATAGATAGATAGCAATTTTATATGTATATGATTTTTAGATTAATAAAGGGCATGAATATATAATCTCTCATCTATTAATATGTAATATACACAGATATGTATGTATATGTATGACAATATAGTTTAGATACAGATGTATAAATGTTCTTTATTACCTAGAAATTTTGCCTGGTCCAAAACCAAAAAAATGAATAAAGCAAAAAAATTACAGTAAATATATTATGTAATTTTACTGTCATATTTTTGTCACAGATTTATGGCTATATACATCTTCCCTCATGTAACCATCACCATAATTTATCTTAGGCTCTTATATTATCATTCCCAATTTCAGGATGATGATACTAAAGTATGAACAGTTTCTGTAACTTACCTATGATTAAGCAAGCAAGGAATTATTAATAATAGAGTCAACACTGTGACTCAAAATATTTGATTTTAGTTCTTGTGTTCTTTCCATTCTACAAGAGCTACCTCCTGTTTATTATACCTGGCTTCAAACTGAGAGGAATAGTACCCAGTACCTTTGGATAGCTTTCATTTTCTGAGTACTATCCCCTCAAATAAATTCTGTGCACCATAGTATATTCTTCCATATTATAAAAACAGTTGCCTGAACAGTTGATGGAATATTCCAAGGTGTGTTGTTGCCTTATCTTTTTGAGAAAAGAATACGGTATGGACTACTCATGGGCTTTGGCTAGTAACTATATCATAAGGAACAATAAAGAAAAACCAGATTTCTTAATTATAAAATTTAGTTATTTATCCCATTGGTTAGCATGACATAGTTAAAGTAGCTATCATTTATGTATTTTGAAGCTAGAATAATAGGACAGAATAAATTACAAAGCAAGTAGGTATATTAAAGCTTTGTAACTTCTTAATAATGGCAAACATTTACCCAGCTAGACACTGTTAAATGCTATCAGCTATATAACACTTGTAATATATATAGGAGCCATAAGAGCTGGGTGCTGCTATCAATGTGCACTTACCTAGGAGGAAACTGAGGCCTAGAAAAGCTAAGTAATGTGTCTAAGAGTTTACAGTTAGTGAACTACAGAACTAGAATGGAAAAGCACAGGATCTGGCTACAGAATTCATACTCTGAACCATGATGCCACACACGTATATATCAGTACTTTGGAAAGTAGGAATTCTAATATATACCTCACTTTTAGGATAAGTTCTCTGTGCTGTTAACTAACTGTATCATTACTGGACACTGTTCTTACCGCTAGATTCTTTCTGAATTCACGGGTTTCTCCAGCTACTAATTGTTGTCTTTCATTTTGATAGCTCTATTTTTAACCATTGTTTTTCATCTTTCATGGTCAGGAACTGAGTATTTTTTTCAGTCTCAAATACAACTTGGGCTTACAGATACACTCCTTGAAGGACCTACCTAATTTGTTTAATGAATAGATGAATAAATGAATGGATGAATTATCACATGAGATAGTAACATGTTTATAAACCTAGTTGGACATGATTTTCTGGGAAAAGAGGTTCTGTTCAAAGTTCTCCCTGAAATGAACTCTATAGGGAGGTCATGTAGGAAAAGTACAGGAATGTAGCTAGAAAACTTAGAGTGAGAGTATAAACTACCAAATTTAAGTTGATTTTCCTGGGCTTTATTTCCTTATCTATGAAATAAAGCTTTGACCTATGGTTTCTTTGATCCTTCTTAGTTAAAAGCTCAGAGATGACCAACATTTAAAAGCATTTGGGTTTTGTTAGTTGAATTTTGCTGGGCTTACAAGTACAAAATCTTTCTTCTTTCTCTCACTCTTTTTCTACCTCTTTCCCCTTTCCCTCCCTTCTCTCTCTCTCTCTTTCTTTCAAAAAAAAAATTATTCCCCAAGTGATATAGTTATTGCTCAGACTCTCTCATAGCTGAAATTATTTACCCACATAAAAACCCCAAACCAAGCAGTGACTTATCCCTTGTAAAGTATTCACAAGCTATTCAACCAAGTGAAAAATACGTCTTTGCTCATAAGGGGACATTGGCAAAGATTAAATGGATTTCTATGAAGTTCAAGGGGTGAAAGCCATATTACGTCATTATCAAAGCTAGATATTTTCCTTCAAGTAATGGGTAACAAGAGAGCCATCTTTGGTTCTTGCTGTGCATGTGGAAATCTCTTGGACAACAATGGAAACTCTGCATGAGGAACTGAGCATAGAAAGCTTCTTTTAATTATTTATTTCTTTGATTTATTGAATCTTCCTTAACCTCTGGAGACATGAACATAACTGTAGAAAATACTAGTACACATAAATCTTAGTTTCTTTCCCAACCTCACAGTTGAGATTCTCCATATCAATCAGACAAAAGCCTGGATTCAGCCCAGGATATTAATGAAAGTTGCATTCTCATTTTGTAGTCCTAAACAGAATTACATTTGTTAACACATTTTCCTCTCTGATTACTGTCCAGAATGCCTCAGGTTTTCTAATGTTTATTTTGTTTTTCTAATTCGTTTTCTGCTTCCAAGAGCCAATTGTACTACAAAATGAAGAAGGGTTGATGGAGGCTTTTTTTCATCAGGACTCAAGTCTTAAATGCATTTTCCTTGGGAAGTATGACCCAAGGCACTGAACAGAGCTACGAGAGAGAAACTGGCTGGCAATTTTCTTTTGTAGTATATGTCCAGAATCTTATTATTTATGATATTAGATCTACTGAAGCAACAGGAATTGATTATTGACAGGAATTGGTTACTTATCTATCCCTGTTCTTGAAACAAAGTCACTTTCAAGGTTCACGTAAGAGAAAGGTATGAGATCTTTCAAGTAACACAAGGCCCCACGTTTACAAGGGCTCCAAGCTTCCTTTAATGCTTTGTTGCTGCAGTCTGGAAAGTCCATAACTTTTGGATAGGATGCCCTACATTTTTATTTTGTACTGGGCCTTATAGCTTACATAGACAGTCCTAATTAGGTGTATAATCTAATTAAGTAGTTCAGTGACATCATAGATGTCAATTTTACTTCTGCACCAGGGCTGATTAAATTAGAAAAGTAGTAGCAGCTGTCATTCCATGGTCTGCATGGACCCAGAACTGTATAACAGACAAAGGTCTTGATGTTTAATACCACCTTAAAACTGGAAGATTTTATTTTTCTCTTTAGAGATAAGAAATCTAAGCCTTTAAGAGTTTAAATAGCTTGCCTAAAGGCACACAAGCAATATTGTAGATGGAACTCAGATCCATGCCTTCAGCTTCTAAGGTCCATACCCTTTCCTGTGTGCTGTGCTATTCTATGTGAGTCTTCCTTTAACATTGTATTGGAGACGGAATCATGGAAGGTACCATGCTTCAGGTATAGTCTGTAGGAGTTTCAGAAAGACTTAGATGGAATTTATCAACCAAAATCTATAATTTCATAGGAGAATCCATTTGACTTGTGTGTAATTTCTAAAATGTGAAAGGATTTCTTAAACCATGGTAAAAGAGATACCTTGGAGTTGGTTTATTTTACTTATAATTAAAGATATCAATGTTCTCTTTGACAATGTAGACTATGCCTTGAATCCTTAGAGCACTTTGTACACTGTGAGTCTTTAAAAATGCATTGGAAAAATGGAGCTCTGTATATCTATTCTTCTGAGGATTAAATGTTAATATCATTTCATTTACTCATATCATTTTTAATATAGGTAACTTAAAATTTTCCTCTTCTAGTCACTTCTTTTAAAAAATGTCTCCTTTAGGCATCATCCGTCCTTTTAGTTGTTTCTATAGGTTGGACTTTGTGGACACCCAAGCTTTTGACCTGAAGGAAATCACTCTGCCAAATCTTCTGTTCCTCTTACCTTTTTCCGTACACCTTGACAATAATCTACTTTCTTTTAATTTCATATTAATATGAGGGTTCAAATGTTTAGGTTATATTGTGCTCAATGCTAAGGTAAAGTTCAAGTTGTATTTGAGTCCTTCCCCCAGGAGGCATGCTGAACATCCTCACATTGTGCACAACAGGTGAGATTTGGCCAACTGGCCTCCTTTCTCCTGCCAATCGCCTTTCCTCCTCCTTCCTCCTCCTCCCTCGGCTCCCCTACCCTTTGCTAGACTAGATTTGTGTTTTATCTTTCATGTGCGTGTGCAGTTATTTACATATTGGTTTCTTAGTATTGAGTACATTGGATACTTTACTAAGAAGAATGTGCTTCAACTCCATCCAGGTAAATACAAAAAATGTAAAGTCTCCATCTTTTCTTATTGCAGAATAGTACTCCATGGTATACATATACCACAGTCTGTTAATCCATGCATGGGTCGATGGGCATGTGGGTTGCTTCCACGAGTTGGCAATTATGAATTGAGCTGTAATAAACATAAGTGTCCTTGTGGTAAAATGATTTTTTTTCTGGGTAGATACCTTGTAATAGGGATGATAATATTTTAAACTATTTCCTGACCTTGACATCCTTTTTTCATCTTCTAAAAAATTAACTTAAATGAAATTATAGACTAAATATTTGTGGTAGTTCACTTAGCTTTTAAAAAATTTTCTGCCACAATTGAACTTGCTCTGAGCTCTCATATTTCATGATTGACATAAAAAAAATTAACCAATGATCTGTATTCTTTACTAATGAGAAACATAGCTTACTTATTTAATAAAGAAGAGCTTATATACAAAGGTAAGTAGTTGAAAAATCTCTTTTACAGTGGGCAAATGGTGAAAAACAGGTTAATTTTAAAATGCTTTATAATACACTGGTATGATCTGTAGTCTCTTTGGGAAAATTGCATGTTATAGTAAATGAAGAAAAGATAGTCATGAATTTTAAACATAATAAGGAATATAGTTTTGTATATGATCTTATTAAAAATTTCTTGTTAGCAAATAATTATTGAGAAAATGAATAAGCTTTAATTTTTTATATATTGTTTATCTTCAGCTAGTAAGTTTTAGATACTTAGCAAGTGGTTGTTGGACTAATGGATATGTTTAAAATTTCCTCTCCCTTTGTCTTCAGAATATGGTTTAGGAATTCACCTCCTCTTTCCCCAACACACACACATATACCCACAAGAAACAAACAGACTAACAAATAACATACACACAATTTTTGTTAGACTAAAGCACTTTTTTTTTTTTAAGATTTTGAGTATACAAAAAGTTACTGTTTTCTCACTGAACAAACAATATAATGATTTTTAAGTATGTGATTTGGGTCATTCTCCAAAGAAGTACAGGTTACATTGTACTTATTTTAAACAAAACCCAACAGAAAATGGTGAACAGGATAATACTAATATAGACTAACAGCACTTTCCTTGGAGTCTGCCTACTCTGTCAGATTTTTCACACCCCTTTCAATCATGTCTTTTATTCCTGAGAATATGAGATGCAAATCTGCCAGAAGAGATTTCTCTTCTGACTTGTTAAGTCCTACCAAAGTTCAGGAAATGAAGAAAACATAACTTGTTGAGCTTCAGAAAGCATTAAATATCAGAATGTGTGCAAGGGAAGGGTCCATGGGATCATAAGAGGCCCACCTCTAGAATCAAGTTGTACGTTCATCCCCCTAACATAGGACCTAACATAGAGGAGCCCCAGTCAATCCAAAGGTTCTGGAAATCCATATCCATATGCTCCTTATACATGTAGATTGAAGTGGGGTTTTCAATTAAGGGTGGGCATGAGGTTGGGTAATTAAGTTCACAAAATCATTGTAGAAAAAGTGCCACATACCTTATTGCTGACTACTATGACAGTCATCTTTGATGTACTCACCTTGGGAAAACATGCACCAATGCCAGTGCCTCATCCACCCTTCAAAGCAATTTTGGAACTCTTTTTCTGGAATGGTCCTCAGGTCTATCATCATATGAGATCTGACAATTAAGTTTGTGAACTCATCCTAGAAAAAGCACTATATACCTCATTGCTGAGTATCACCAGATGGCCAAGGGGAGTACTTTGAAGGTGACTGTAGTGATATCTTATCTGTGTGAACTTGAGCAAGTTATTTGGCTTCTCTCACATCCATTTCTCGTCTGTTGAATCATGATAATCATGTCTACCCCATAGAGTCATTGTGAGGCTCACATGCATAGTTATAGAAATATTCATACCAATTCTTAGTACATGACACAAACTTAATAAATGTTAGTGCAAGATCTGTCCTTTATGAGTTAAAGTGGTTCTACCACACTTAGCTGAATGAATCGAGATATTCTTTCTTTAGAATAGCCAACCTAAGTAAGTTTAAGAAGACACCCTCTCCCCTGTGCCATCATTACCAAGATACTTTATATGTATTTTTTTGAGTGACAACTTCACAACAATTATCAGTAGTCACTTTGTTGCTTTTAACTTCTAGTTGGTGATTCTGTTCTGGACTCTTCCCTTCCCCAACATCACAGCCACATTTCCAGGCAGGCCTCTCTTCTTTCCTTTAAATCCCCGAATGCACATCGTTTGAGTGTTATTCATGGCAAGTCTGGGACTAAGACCTCTAAGAGCTGGAAAAAGTGGGCACACACAATCTGAGGGTCACAGTCGTAAAGAGAATGCTGATTTGTTCATGGAAGCCATTCAAAGGGTTCCAGCGCCTATCCACAAAGGCTGTCACATTGTTATACCACATTAAACACAGGACTGTGCAATATTGATGTGTTTCGTAACTTCAGAAATAACAAAAACCTCAACTGCTTCCAGGCTTTTAATTTCCTTTTGTAACCATTGTTAACTGACTCTTCAATGCAAAATTAAAAGCTAACCCTCAAACCCACTAACCCCCCCATGCCTCTCTCTAATGCCCCTCCAGCACCCACTTAAAAAATAGTCCAGTCTCCTCTTAGCCTCATTTCTTAGTGGAGCACTCGTTCTTCTCCCAGGCAGATCCTCCAATGTGGTATTGTCTGTCACTGTGGTCAGCCTTCATGCCAGGCCTGCTGGAAGGCTCAGCCGGCTGGCGCTGTTGGGGTCCACTAGCAGGGGAATGCTTTGAATTCCCTGAGTTGTCCTGAGCATTGCTCTCCTCAGATACACCTTGGGATAGCCAGGGGCCTCCTGTCAAGGAGAATCTCGTCATGCTCTCCCTGAAGAGTCTATACTTCTCACCCCAGGAGAAAAGTTAAAAAGAAAGCAGTACAAAAAAAAACAAAAATGCTAGGTGGAGGCATAGTGGCCCATTGATTATAATTCCAGCACATCAGGCACAAAGATTGTTTGAAGCCCAGCCAAGGCAACATAGTGAGACTCCATCTCTACAATACATATATATATAAAATTATCTGGGTGCAGTAATGTATTCCTATACTCCCAGCTACTCAGGAAGGTGAGGCAGGAGGATCACTTGAGCCTAGGAATTTGAGGTTCCAGTGAACTATGATCAGGCCACCATATTCTAGTTTAAGCAACAGAGAGAGACCCTATCTCAGAAAAAAAAAAAGTTCAATTTGAATTCATAAGAGCTAACTGTACTATAAATGCAACATATATTCTGTAAATCAAAGACAAGAAGATAAAATTAACTGCAAGCCAAAATGAAATTTTGTAAAATTTACCTTGATTTTTCTCCTTCAGCATTCTTTTCCCCATTTAACCAATATGTTCTCCATTTCTCCCAGGGTTCTTATTTCTTCCCTTGTGTATACAGAACTCTCAGTAGAGTTTCCATGATGCTCTTTGGGTCTTTTCTATCTCAGTGGCCTTCACTTTCTCTGACCCAGAGTTTTCTGCACTTGTTTTCTACTAAAGTTTGCTTAGCCCAGGTTTAAGTGGCTGGCTATTCAGAAAATCTAGACTGTATTAATGTGTTAGGAATAATTGATTGAATAAGCTTACTGTGGAGGGCATTTGCATTTTCCATAAGTAATCATAGAGATAAAATATTATATTCTAAATTATAGAAAAAATTCAAAGAAACTGGTATATATTTGGGGATAAAAGACTAAATGTACCACATGCACAAAAAATGGGCTATTGAGACCAAATATATACCAGTGTGGAATGTGCAGTGTCACCAGAATAAACATCAGTGCTGGGTGTTTGGGACTGATGGGAAGTGTGATAAGGGAAAAGTTAAGTTTTACAGTGAAATTTTATATTTGGAAAGTAGAAGCGTTACTTTTTGTAATATTATAGAAAATAAAATGTTATAAATTTTTTCTAGGTGATTTAGTGATTTTTTTCAACCTTGGGTAATTCTACATTCCCATCTAGGGAGGCTAGGGGTGAGCATATCAGAATCTTATAGAATTAGATGTTCACTTATGTTGCTGCATTGAAGATTATGATGAAACACAGAATGGAAGAAAATGCATGGGCTTTGAAGGGAGGTAGACTTAAAAAAGAATTCCTATCCAGTCTCACAAAGCTAGGTGATTTTAACGAGGGTATTTAACTCTTTGACTCTGTTCTTTTATCTATAATACAGGGATGTCTTCTAAATCTTCCTTGAGATTGTTGAGATCCTATAGGTCAAGGGCCTAATGCAATGCCACCTGTAGCAAATAGTCAACAAACAACTGTTTTATTATCATTATTATGTTTCCAAGAAGAAGCCCTGCATTACTGTTTAATGGTAATTGGAAATTTCCAGGAAGGTCTTGAGCTAAATCGGGATTTGTCTTTTTATCATTAAGGCATGATTAAATGACAATGTATGCAGTTACTTCATGCCATTTAAAAATTCATCTATCTAGTTGCCACTGAAATTAGCTCAATTCTTTGTAGTTAGTAGGCATTCAACAAACATTTGCTAAACTGATAAATTTGACAACTGGTAATATCCATATGAAGTACTGGATAATTTTGTTGATTTAGTCAGAACACCCTTAAACCTCAAGGCAATGTGGTACTCTTGAGTGCCAGCAGCAAAAGTTATAGGGGACATCAGGTTTTTATTTTCAGTGAAGAAATGCATTTGCATGCAAGTATATGTATAAAACTAAAATGTTCTGGCATAAAGCAAATATCCAAGGGGCAAACTATGGGGAGGTTATTTATTTATTACAAGTTATGGATGAGTTCTCAGAGCTCCCTCATAGCTCAACCATATGTGAGAGCTATGAAACAAAGGGTCTTAACAAACATGTGGAAATAACACAACTTGTCCTGTTTAGCTCACAAAATAGAACATCTATCCCCCTTAAATAACCCTGTTGGGGGCAAGAAGGTGATTTCTAGGAAGCCTATGTCTTCTGGTATGGCAGAGTACAGAGGAGCTGGCCCCCATATTTGAATATTAAATTAGTGAAGGCAGAATCTACACAATACCAATGGTATTAGTCATGTCTGCTGGGGCATCCAATACCAGATGTCACTTTTCTGATCTTTCAGGCTCAGCCTTCACTGTTTTTGGCACTTCAGAGTTCGCATCTGAGTACAATTTAAGTTGTAACAATGCAATCAGCATGCCTAACTATTTTTTTGCCTTCCTCCCCTGCTATTTTGGGAGCTGAAACTATGAAGTCCCTCTGCCTATTAATCTAGGAAGTTACAGATGATTTTCCTAGGTTCCCTTCCCCCATTTCTTTCGAGAGAATCAGAGAACCTGTTCTCTGCTGTCATACGAACATTCATTTGTAAGATTTATGGCAACCTTGCAAATAACCATTCTCCAATGGAAAGTAATAATTTATGTTGGGTGAGTAGAAAAGAGTTCTGATCCTACTCATTTTCCCACCTGTGCACCTCCTGGGAGGGAGACACTGGTCAAAAAAATGAATGTGTACTGATGAACTGTTTGTACTTACTTTCAAGGTTAACTTAAAGTTTGATAGTTGGGAATTCACCCATCTGCTTTCCCTCTTAAATTGAGTCTAATTTGCAAGTAAGAGAGGGCCATAAATCCAGGTGTTCCTCATAGTTTTTAATCATTAAACAATAAGATTGAAATAAATGTTATCAAGCCCAATAAGCTTCAAGGTTTTATCTGTGGACTGTGCTCCAAAAGTCCTTTGAACAATTCTCATGCGTAATCAATTCTGATATGGTTATTTCTTTTTTCTGTGGTTAGTATATGTTTGTGATATTTGTGTGAATGACATCTCTTCTTTGGGATTTTGAGCTCTCTGAGAAAAGGCAGTATTGTTTTACGTCATAGTTTAGTACTGTGCCTGGTGTACAATAGGACCCAAATGGTACTTTTGTTGAACTCCATTACACTATGTATGCCATGTGTACACTATACTCTTATAATCCTAGTTCAAAAGTTACCTTTATTGCCAATTCCCAGGTCCCCTTTTGAAAAGCCTGCTTTTTCCCTAACCATATATATTAGAAATTCAAATTCTAATATATAACAATCAATAATTTCATTTCCAAATGTCATTGAACAAAGATTCTGAGATGCTCCTTAAATAACCAATGGGGAGAAGTTGAAATGGGGGGGAACCCCCAGCATACTCTTTCCCTTTAGCCCATTTTCAAGTTTGCAAAATGAACTTTTTCTTTAGATTTTGACTAAAGGAAAAGGCCTTTCCTACCAAAGTAAACAATGTATTTTGTTTATTAGACAAAAGGAAAAAGAAATACAAGATTTTCAATTTCTATTGAAATGTTAAAGATGGATCTTTTCTAAGTAATTAATGGTAAGAGATATAACTATGAAATGTTAGGGGTTTTTCCTTCTCTTTCTTATCCAATTGTTCTATTAAACTCCTGACACCCTTAATTTCCTCCACAAAATAAGATTCCCACTCCATCATTGGCAAGGTTTTTTAGTGCCACGGTTCCTCTCTGGGTGTTCTGTCACTCTTCTCTCATAATGCAGAACCTCTCCTGTTCACAGACGTTATAGTGGCTAGGAGCTGATGCTTTCATAATACAGAACCTCCATGATGGGAAAGAAGCTCCAGAGTAATGCGACCCATAGTAACAGTCCTGTTTTCACTGTTACTTTTTAATTGCTCCTCTCTGATTCTACTTCAGAATCTACTGTTTGAAATCTCCTTGTGTCTGCATCTCAGCAAGACACAAATGGCACTTTCAAATTGAGTAATGTGAGAAGAACGTTAGAACAGGACTACTTGCAAAAGTGTGGGTAGGGTACAGAAAACCATAAGAAAGAGCACAGTGCCCTGGGGTTAGTCGTAATATAGTGTTGTTGCCATTGGACAGGGTGAAGAAGGGAGATATTCCTTGAATGTGAAGATGGAGCAAGCAATGTTGAGAGGGCTACCTAAGAGGACTCTGAAGTTTGAGGAACTCATATAGCCTTTGGCAGGTCAGCAGGGAGCCAGTCAAGGGAATAAATAACCTGATATTTCCCCATTAGCTGAATCGAATAGATGCCAGGGAAACTGAATATGTAATTGAAAGTTATAGAAAAGAACAGGGAAAGACAGCAGAATGGAAAAAGTGGAGAATAGATCTGGAGTAACAAATTGAAGCTATCAGACACACTTTTAAAATATTTCTGACTCCTTTAAATAGCTCCAATGGAGTCTTTTCTGCTTCCAGTTAGGATATGGAAGTATGTGAATGATCTTTCCTGGTACCAAAACAACAAGAAATTAATATTAAGCTGAAACTTCCTACTAATGAGGAGCTTTAGACACAAAGAAATCTAAAATTACTGAAGTTTAGTCAGATTCTCAGAAAGATGAGTGAGCAAAGATCAAAGGAATGCTCAGGCTTGAAGCAGATAGAGAATCAAGACAGTCTTTGTTCAAATGAGAAATAAGACCAACTTTTCCCCAACCTATGGGCTGTGTATTAGATTTTAAGCTGGAAAAGTCCCAAATCCAGACATTACTCTGCCAAGCAACAATCTCTGAGTCTTGCAGTCTTGGTGATTTTGCAGTCCTACAGATCTAAATTTGCAAAATCTGTGATCTGGAAAGCTATAATCTCACAGTTTCACAGTATGACCTCTTCACCCTCTGGAGACTCAAAACCTCATGGTTTTCAGCCTCATAATATGTCATATTTGATGTCTAGTCGTCTTACCTCTCTGCCTCCTGGTCTAGTAGTCTAGAAGTCTTGCAGTTTGGAGGTCACAGAGACTCAAGGTCTTACAGATTTGAGGTCTGACAGTGTTTGGTCCTAGTGTAGGCCCAGAGAGGGAGGACTGAAATCATTTTCAAAGCATCTAATACTAGAGGAAAATTGAGTCTAACTGAATCTTCATCCAAAACCACATCTGATTCAATGCCTGATAAGATCAACAACATTCTACCCAGTGGCTGGGCAGGAAGCTAAAGCTGGAATGAAAAACAAAGAGATAGGACTTGTGGTGCTTGAATTCTAAGGTCTTGTTGGAGATATTAAAGCCACATAACCCTTCCTGAAAGTAGCTAAATGTATGGTCAGAGCAAACTGATCAGCCTCTTAATCTGTTGTTTTAATAAAGAACATAGTGTTTCTTATTGAAAAAACATACATAATACAATAAAATAGAATATGATATGCTGTATTATACAAAAACATAATATTTGTACATTAGCTGTATAATATATTTTTAAAATCTACTATAAGTCCTATTGTTCTTTTAGACCCAATATCCAGCATATGATAACATAAGACATGCAAAGAAATTTGAAAACATGACTTATACATACTCAAGAGAAAAGTAATAAATGGAATGTTGAAGTAATTTAAAGGGGGATTTAAAGTCACAACAAAAACATTAAAGAATCTACAGGAAAAATACATGTAATGGTAAAAGTATGAGTAAGTAGGGGATGTTAGGTAATTTTTAGAGAAACAAAGATCCAACTAGAAATGCTAGAATGAGAAATATAATACCTAAAACATAAAATTCACTGGATGGTGTTAAGAGGATTAAATACAATAGAAAAAAAAAGATGACTGCATTAAAACAAAAATAATCCAAGCTAAAGCAAAGAGATTAAAATTTTAAGAGACTTCAGCGATATATGGAATAGTATTAAAAAAAGGTCTAGAGGAAGAGCAAAGAGAATGGGCCAGAAAAACTGAAGAACTGTCAGCTGAAAATCTTCTAATTTGATTTAAAAAACCCAAAACCCACATATCTAAGAAGTGATTTCCATGAACCTCCAGAGGAATAATTATCAAAGAAACCACTTCTAAGCCCAAAATTGTCAAATTGCTGTAGGTCAGACATAAAATCTCTAAAATAGTCAGAAAATAAGTCATATTACATGAAAAGGAACAATGATAAGAATAATGACAGCCTTTCATCAGATCCAATAGGAGCCAGGCAAAAGTGAAACAGTATATTTAAAGAGACAAAGAAAGAGAACTTTCAATTGTATATTCAGTGAAAGTATTTTCCAGAAATAAAAGTAAATTAAAAGAAATTTAAGATCAACAAAAACCAAGAGATTTTATTGCCAGCAAACCTACAGTATATCCTAGGGGGAGTTCTTAGGTGAAAGAAAACTATACCAGCAGAAAATTAGGACTACAGGAAGCAATAAAAACAACTGGAAATGGGAATATAAGAGTAAACGTACATTTTTTCTCCTCAATTTTTAAGACTCAACTGACTAAAGTGAAATAATTATATGTCATGGAATGTATAACACATTTATCATATGTTTACACAAGGTAAATGTATGATAAACATGGAACAAAGGGCAAGAAAACCTGTAACCAGGTTGATAAAGTTCTTATGTTAAATGAAGTGATATAACTTTAATTTAGAGAAAAACTGTGATAAATTAGGAAAACATAATTCCTACAGCAATTACTAAAAAGGAACTAAGGAAGTTACTATGGTTTAGCTATGTTTTAGGTGGTCCCACCAAATCTCATGTTGAAAAGTGATCCTCAGTATAGCGGTGTTAGGAGGTGGGATTTGTTTGGGTCGTGGGAGCAAATCCCTCATGAATCTATCAAAGTCCTATCTCAAGGCTGAGTGAATTTTCACTGTTAGTTCCCATGAGAACTGGTTGTTCCAAAGAGCCTGGCATTTGCCCCCTGTCCCTTTTACTTCCTCTCTCACTATGTGATCTCTACATATACTTGCTGCCCCTCTCCTCCCACAAGCAGTGGAAGCAGCTTGAAGCTCTCACCACATGCAGGTACCCAGTCTTGAACTTTTTACCCATTAGAATTGCGAACCATATGAATTTTTTTTCTTTATAAATTACCCAGTCTTCTGTATTCCTTTATAGCAACACAAAATGGACTAAGGCAGAGGTATAATTTGACAAGCAGTAGAAGACATAGAATATAATATTTAAAAAGCACTCAGTGGAAAAAAGACAAGAAGGGAAGAAAAAGGACCTAACAAACAGAGATCACAAATAGAAAACAAATGTAGGCTTTGCTACACATCGACTGTAAATGGATTAAGCATTCCAGTTAATAAACCAAATTGTCAGACTGGCTAAAGAAGAAAAACCAAGACAAAAACTTTTTGTCAGCAAAAGGTTGGGAAAGGATCTGACACAACACATTAAGAATAACCAAGTTTTTTTTTTTTTCCATGCTCATGTTACAACTATTTTTATTTTTGCACATTATACTTTGTTTATGCCATTATTTACACTGAATTTTTACATGATTTCTAATTTTTACACTTGATTTTATATTGATAACATTTTCTTAAGTGTATACTATCCTCTGGCTCGGCACCTGTGGCTCAGTAGGCTAAGGCACCAGCCACGTACACCTAAGGTGGCAGGTTTGAATCCCCAGCCCAGGCCCGCCAAACAACAATGATGGCTGCAACCAAAAAAAAAAAAAAAAAAATGGCCGCGCGTTGTGGCAGGCGCCCACGGTCCCAGCCACCTGGGAGGCGGAGGCAGGAGACTGGCTCGAGCCCAGGAGTTGGAGGTTGCTATGAGCTGCGATGCCACGGCACCCCACCCAGGGGGATAGCTTGAGGTTCCGTCTCAAAAAAAAAAAAAAAAAAAAAAAGCGTATACTATCCTGGAATGACCTCTTGTTCCCTATAATAAAAATGGACACAAGAAAGTTTCTTCCCAAGAAGCAGTAAGCAATATCACAGTAGACTTCATTTTCCAGGAACTGGCAGCTTCTTCTGCCTTCCCTGTGGAAGTTCTAGGAGTGCTGGTCTTTTTTACACTCGATTTTTTATATTTCCTTAAAAGCCTACAAAGGTGAAAAGAATTTGCCTTTGCAAATACAATTGTAAGCCTTCTGAA
>CAUYQV010094285.1:0-22912 GCA_963574575.1 Galagoides demidoff | reverse complement strand
TAGTACTACACATAGCCAAGGTTTTTACAAAATTGACCATACCAATTTATATTTACATCAACACAGCTTCAAATTCTCCTTTGTTCCATGTCTCTGTCAAGACTTGTAACTGTTAAACTTTATATTAGGTTATTAAGTATGAAACGTTCAATTTCCTTAATTACTGAGTTTGACAATTGATATCTCTGACATTTCACTTTGACACTTCTTGTTTCATATTTATTGTGAAGGTACATTCCCATTCTTTCCAACTCAAATTTTGGCTTAGTGATTGTCTTAAAAAAAATTTTACAGCAATTTTTGGTGAAACCATGGATAAGTCAAAAATTTGTGTTACTTTCAAATATGAGTTCCATTATGGAACCAATGTAGTACAGACAGCTTTAAATAACAGCAAAGTGTTTGGGAAGGATGTGGTTAATGAACACACAGTATGTCCATGATTTGAAAAGTTCTGTCCTATTCATTTTAATCTTGAAAATTAACTATTGGGCAACTTGAGACCAAAGTAGATAACAATGAGATGAAAACTGTAGTGGAAGCGAATCCTTTTCAACCTGTGCATGAATTAGTGGCAACGATTGACATTAGTATCCCAATAGTATTGGACCCTTTGAAACAAATCAGCAAGGTAAAGACTGGGTAGATGGGTTTCATGTAAATTAAATGAGCATCAGAAGAGAAATCATTTCAAAGGTTACCATTCTTTGCTGTCATGACATAAAGATGAACCACTTCTATACCATATTGTTACATGTAATGAAAAACCAATTCTTTTGACAATCTCAAGCATTTGGCACAATGGTAGGATAAAGATTAAGTGCCGAAACACAATCCAAGACCAAATATTCATCAAAAACAACCAATGGTGTCTGTTTGTGGACCAGTGCTGGTAATTATCCACTACAGCTTCCTACAGCCTGGTTAGTCAATTACAGTGACTACTGTCTACAGCCAGTTGGATGAAATGATGAGGATTCTTGTGATCAAGCAGCTGAGAATGTTTGATAAAGGAAAGCCAGTCTTCTTGCAAGATAACACTTGACCAAATGTCACACAAACAATATGGCTCAAACTACACGAGCTGGACTTGAAATTCTGCTATCCACTGTATTCACCAGACCTTGAACCAACTATCACTCCTTTCAGGCTTTGGACCACTTCTTACATAGACAAACATGCAATTCTCAACAAGCTGTGGAAAATGCCTTTTCCAATTTTATTGCCGCTTGCTCTCCAGGCTTCCTTGCTGCTGATGTAAACAAGCTACCATTAAGGTGGCAAAATTGTTTTGACAGCCATATACTTTAATTGTACTGCTTCTCATTTGAGAGATAACAAATTTTCGAATCAGACATTTCATTATTTAATGACCTAACATATTTTTCCCAAAGTTTTTGTATAAGTTCTGTTAGTGGTTTTACTTTCACTACCCTAGTTACCACTATTCGTAAGACTGATCATTTTTTCAGATTTAATGGTTACTTAGTTTTCTGTGAATTAGCTGTTCATATTCTTTAACATTTTTCTAGTGGATTTTCTTTCTAAATTGACTTACAGGAATTCTTAGAAGGTCTGGATTCTAACTATTTGTTAGCAACTTACTTCACAAATACCTTCCAAACCTTTGAGTGGTCAACTTTTAGAAATACTACTGTATTTATTTTGGGAGATGTCTTTAGCTCTCACAATGAATTCTGACTAAATAATAATATATTTTAGATTATAAGCAATTACTCACTTGCCCTCCCTGCTAACAACAGTTCTTGGTCACGAGGATATGGTTTGTTTCCTCCTGCCTAACCAGGGGAGCTTCACAAAGATGCAGCCAGGCCAGCAGTCAACACCCATTTCTTCAGCCTTCTTTTCCTTTCAGGAAGAGTCCAGCTCAGGACTTTTAGTCTCATTTACCTGCAGGAGCCAAGAGCCTCATGGCCAGCTTCTAGCCCAGAGTCCAGCAATCCTATGGCACCATCCCTGCTTATGATTTTGAGTATTCCTTTGTTATGGTTTGAATCAAGTGTCTCCCAAAGTTCATGTGCTGGAAACATAATCCCCAGTGCAACGGTGTTGAGAGGTAGGTCCTTCAAAAAGTAGATATAGTTCACACCATTATTGTGGGAATGGTGGCCTTATAAAGGACAAGTTCCTCCCTCTTCTCTCAAGAGTATGTGCTGTCTTTCCATGTGATAGCTTCCTGCCAACTTAGGATGTGACAAGAAGGCCCTCACCAGGTGTGTCCTTCAGTCTTGGATTTCCCGACCTCCAGAACCAGAAGCCAAATACATTTCCATTCATTACAAATTACCAAGTCTGTTTGTTACAGCAGCATAAAATGGGCTAAGATACACTTTTTTATTTTTTGCTTCGAAATGTTCACTTTGTTTTGTGATCCAGTCATGTTTTTTGATTATATCTTTCTATGTTTTATTACTTTTATGGATTTGAAATAAAAGAGGTGAGTCTAATGATTAATTCACTGTCACCTCTAACCAGAAACAATTTTCTTTTTTCTTTTTTTTTAAATCATCACTGTGTGCATTAACGCAGTCATGGGGTACAATGTGCTGGTTCTACATACAATTTGAAATATTTTCATCAAACTGGTTAACATAGCATAGCCTTCAAGGCATTTTCTTAGTTATTGTGTTTAGACATTTATACTCTACATCGAGTAAGTTTCACATGTACCCTTGTAAGATGCACCTTAGGTGTGGTCCTGCCCATCACCCTCCCTCCACCCATCTTCTCCCCTCCCCTCCCTCTCCCACACTCCGTATTCTTGGGCTAAAATTGGGTTATAGCTTTCCTATGAAAGCTATAAATTAGTTTCATAGTAGGGCTGAGTACATTGGATACTTTCTCTTTCATTCTTGAGATACTTTGCTAAGAAAATGTTTTCCAGCTCCATCCATGTAAACATGAAGGAGGTAAAGTGTCCATCTTTCTTTATGGCTGCATGAAACAATTTTCAAATATTCTTTCAACTAAACAATGCAACAAACTGTCTAAGCTAAGAAACCTAACAGCATGCATTATTGCTCATTTTATTCCAAAGGTCTGTTGTTTAAGCATTCATCTGTTCTCGACAGGGTAATTTGTGGGTACTAACACCAAAAAAGATGTTGTGATTAATAATTCTAGTAAATTTGCTTTCTTTATTTAATAAGCTCTATATTATTGCACATTATATATATATATATATATCAATTATATAATGTAATAAAATGAAAAAGTGCTAGTTTTAAGGACTAGCACAGTGGCTCATGCCTATAATCCTAGCACTCTGGCCGGCCAATGTGGGCGGATTGCCTGAGCTCATGAGTTCAAGACCAGCCTGAGCAAGTGTGAGACCCCTATCTCACACTTATAAATAGCCAGGTGTTGGGCAGGCACTTATAGTCCCAGCTACTTGGGAAGCTGAGGCAAGAGAATCATTTGAGCCCAAGAGTTTGAAGTTGCTGTGAGCTATGATGCCACAGTACTCTACCAAGGGCCAAGGGTGACGAAGTAAGACTCTGTCTCACAAAAAAAAAAAAAAAAAGAAAAGAAAAGAAAAAAGTGCTAGTTTTGAAGACCCAGTGTTACCACATAAAAGAACAGGTACCTTCTCTTCTCAGTCTCATAAACATTTAGAAAAGTTGAAATTTTATTTCTCAAGGAGCAGACTCTGGAAGTACATATGAAGTTAACTCGAACCCACAGAAAACCTATGTAATAGAAAATTTTGCTTCCAGCATCTCAGCTTCACTCACCAATGCTTAGAAAACACAGCTCCCTTTTCAATTACATTTCCCTGGAATTCTACAGGATCTCTGACTGACTGTTACTGCCACACCTTTAAGAATATACTACTGCTTTCTGAGAATTGGAAACACAAAATTACGGGTTTCAAAGTAAAGTTTATAATGTGCTATTTATTCTTTAAGAAGGAATGGTGGAAGTAACAAGCCTGTCAGAAAATATTTATAAACATTTCACACTACTTTCAAATCAAACGTGAATTTATTCCAATTTCAGAGTCTGTGCCATCACCATCTTTAGAGATCATCTAGTCCAGATTGTTCATGGCACAGATGAACAAGCCAAGGGCTGAAGGGGTGACTTTACTTCTCATCATGTATCCAAGCACGTCATGATATCTAGTCCTTCACTCTTTCCCTGCTACTCTTCATCATCTTCCTCTATTCTTAAGAAAGTACTGTTTTGCCATTAAAATCATTTGAATTTTAAAAAAAGAAAGAAAGAAAGTACTAAAGATAATTTCATCAGCTTAAGGCTTCAGTGTTTTCCCAGAGAAGGTAGGGCAATGTCCCATGAAATGAGACCAGTGGGCTGAATTCCCAAAATATGTGACCTTCAGAGCCATGGGCATGCAGGAAATAGGTCTGCCACTTTGTCAGCTCAAAGTGGCAATCAGCAGTGGCTTCTGCTCTTCCTTCCAGTTTTAAGACCTGCAGGTTCCCTCCAGTCCTCCAGTTCCATACCTACATAGCTATTTGACAACATAGGCTTTGACGTGGCTTCTTAACACCTCCTGTTGGGATTTTCTTTCTGCTGAGGTTATTCTCCGTAGCTTAGAGGTCTGCGACCCAAAGTAAAAAGGGACTTCATTTCTCTCTAACTTGTTAATATGATTGCTTCAATTCGGCACTTTATTTTATGATTTTTTAATTGTCAGCTAAAAATTATATATATTTGTGGTATATAATATGATGTTGTAAAATATGTATACATTGTGGAATGATTCAATCCAAGTACATTGACAGGTGTTTTACCTCACATACTTATGAAGAGGTTTTCTTTCACCATGAGAAAACTTAAAACCCATGCTTTCTATGATTTTTAAGAATATAATTTATTAACTGTAGTCACCTGATGTGTAATGCATTTCTTGTACTTATTCTTAGCGTCAACTGAAATGTTACATCCTTTGACCATCATCTCCCCAGTCTTCCTGCCCCCAGAGCACTTCATTTTAAATGCTAAGATACAGCCTATCTTTCTAACAACACTAGTTGTTTAGTAGTGGAGCTATTGTGTTACAGTACTGAAAGGTTATTTTGCCACATTCATCACCAAAAATAATAAGGGGGTCCTGCCTTGCAGTAGCCACCCCCTCAAACACCCAAAGGCAAAGCTTCTTCCATTGGTACAGATTCAGGTCTCAATTTACTTGGCCACTGAGTACCCAGAGGCACCACAGCTGAGAGGTTAAAACATACGATCATTTTGCAGCATTGCAGAATCACCATCTTCTCAAAATATTTCCACATACCAATAGATGTTACTAAGATAATGACTGAATTCTGAGCTCATGCGTAGTCTGTGTTTGGGGAAAGAATTAGCTATGCTGAAGAACACAGGCATTAATTTACCAAAAGGAGATGAGTTTCCTTAGTGAAAGCCTACTCTAACACCTGAATTTTTCAGTTTGGTTTCTTACCAAGTCATGTGTAGCTGGGGGGAGAGGAGGGTGTTCAATCCTCAACTGACCAACTGCCAAATTTCCATTTTGATTCCCTGTGTTGTGTGGCGATATCCAGCATTAGAAGTATAAATGATATACTCTTTTTTAGCATTTACTCTTCAACTTTTTAAAATCTCAAATAATTCTATGGGTTGGATTATTTCAAAAAAAGATTGATTTGTGCTTTTCAAGAAAGGTGAAATAATAATACACCTGGAGAGGTTTAAATTTCATAGGCAACAACTGGGCTTTCACCTTAAAATATGATGCATAGTATTGATAGCATGAAGTTAAGAACATAACTTAACAAGTATAGCCTGCTTTGCAGCCTGCTTGGCTGAAGGTCCTGACCCAGAATGGTTTACATAAGAAATGGCTAAACCTAATGTATGTATGTCATCAAAAAATAGGTTTAAATATCAGCCACAACAACAAAAGGGGCTAAAAAGGAAAAGGATTGGTGTCTTAGTCAATGACAAAAATTATTCTATGTATGCCAGGAGAAAGTTCCTCTGAGAGTCTCTAAGAAATTGTTTCAAGGCCTCTTGAAGGATGTGCCAGGACATGATGCTCAGATAGACATCTTCATCTTCTGTTACTGTTGTGATTCCTTTAAATCCCTTTAGCATCTTGTTGAAATCAAGTTTATAAACAAGAGTTTCAGATTGAATCAATACAAAGACTGTCAAATATCTGAGTCAGAATTTCAAATCCTTTTCTCTACATTCACCTTCTGAATTTGCAAATTCCTTTATGTCCCTGTATCTTGCAAAAGTATTTTCACAGATATTTTAGTTACTAGGCTATTATCTCTAGATTGTCTCTCCAAGGAAAAGTAAAATATTTTAATGGGCTCAGGAATTATAGGCAATGGCATTGACGTTTCCAGGTAGAGATGAAAAACAACCTCCTCTGATTAAGAAATAATTGATACCTATGCTCTCTGACTTAATTCTGTGTGTCTGACTAAATATTACAGAATGTATATTTTCTTCTAGTTTTTTCTCTCTTATGGAAACATGACAAGCCAACATATTTGACACATATTTATGTCAAATCTCGCTGGTTGCTCTTTGCTACCTTTTTTAAAGGCTTGGGTCATATAAATTGAATTTATGCAATTTTATCTTTATACTAACCATTTCATAGATACTCATTAAAAAGAGCTCATTTTTGGAAGATGAATATGGTTTTATTTCTATTTCTCAGTATTAGAAATTAGCATTCACCTCAACATAAATTCAAGAAAAAAACAAATTCAGAAAGTTGTGATTATTTCACCAAAGCTAAAGTTTACTTGGATATAACATGAAAATAGTCTTTAAAGTATAAAAGAGGTGAAACTTAACATTCTTGTAATAATGACACAGACTGACAATAATTATAAAGTGGTCTCATCTTTTCACTTGAACTGGCCATGGAGGATTTTTACTTGAAAACGCTGGTATGAGCTACCACAAGTTTGTATGAAGATAACCAGACCCTCTTTTTCACTGTTTTTTTTAACTGTAATTTCTCCACATAGTTTTTTAGTGAAGTTTCAAAGTATGTAGGTTTCTCTTTTCCCTGGAATTCTTTCAAAGACAATAACCATTCAGACTGTCCACTGCTAGTGTATCAAGTAATAGACCATATCTGAAAAACCTGGCTTTCAACTAATACTAACTAATGTTTTCAACTAATATTAATAGCTTGAATCCACAAAAATCTTGTCAGCTACTGCCCTAAATCCAAACACATTTACCCTCAGTAAGACATACTGAAAAATAGATTTCAGGATGCAATTTATGAGATCACCATTATGTTTATACCCTTCAGCTGGCAGAATAAGGTGGTGCAAAATGCCAGCTCTCATTATCCAAATAAACCGTGGGCAAGGAAGGGCCTGGCTGGCTGCAAGTCAGTTCCCCAAATTAGATCTATTCATATGTCCTTCCCTTAAAGCTCTGTGTTTGCAGTTTTCAGAATAAGATGATACAGGTGACAGAAAAAAATACAGGTAATGAAATCAGATAGTTCATAAACATGAGGAGCAAATATTTCTGAAGTGAAAACAAGATAGTTCATTGTGATGCTATCACGATAACGCATTCATTCAAAAATAATTTACTTTCACGTATTAACTTTGAGAATAAAGGTAACTTCTTTTTACAGATTTAGATGTCGTTAGAACTAAGGTATTAAAAGGAAATGTGGATGAGCTTAACATTAATTTCACATGGCTCCCGCCTGGCAGCTCCATAAGAATCTATCATAAAATGGAATGCTTTCCTAAAAAACTTTGATACTTGTGTTATCCAACTGGGGAGTTAGAAGGCAAGTCATTGTGATCGGTAATGGTTTATTTCTCCGCGGATGTCCATGCGTTCGTCTAGGGAACCCAAGTTCGGGGACTTTTAAGTGTTCGGTTTTCACCCTTTTCTTGGGGAGAGGAATGAAGAAAGGGAGAAAGAATTTTCTGTATTCGCCTTCAACCTGTAGCCCCTTCCCAAGCCTTTGAATGTGAATCTTTGACCATGGTAATGCCTTGGCGGTTTGTATGGTTGGGAGAATGGAGGGGGTTAAATTTAGTTGTGTTTTACTTCTACTTCAGTATAATTTGCGGGCGTGGGGGGGGGGGCGGGGAGCAAAGGTCTTCCTTCTAGTTCCCTGGCCAAAGTGAAATAAAAATGTCAAAGTGGCCGGGTACAAAGGATATAAAGTAGCTACTGGAGGTAAGCGAGACAGAGCAGTTCTCGCGCGTGGGCTGGGAGCGCAGACTGAGGCTGGAAAGATTCTCTCTCCGCCTTCCACGCTGCCGATGTTAAGCTACCCAGGAAGGGGGCAGCCTTGGCAACTGATGCTCTGGCCCAGAGGCATCCTAAGCTGGGAGAACCAAAGTAGAACCTTTGGATCCAGAATGCACTGCAGTTCCCGCGGGAAAGGTGGAGTGGGACCCGCCAGAGCCGCACCGAGCGGCAACCGAGTTGCGTATGGCCTGGGAGCAGCGACACTGGACTTCCGCGCGTCCTTACACCTGATCTGACCGGCACCCGCCAGGCTAACTTAACAGCCCAGCAACCGGCGGAGCAGCCCCCGCCTCTGGCTCCTCCCTATCCCACCCCCAGCAAAGTTGTGCAGCACGCGCTAAGACTGGGGCCTGCACGCCTCACCTCCGCGGATCCAGAAGGATGCACTGTAGCCCTGTGGATGACAGTTTGCTCTCTTGTCCTCCAACCAGTGCAGATAGGCGGCTGTGCCCCTATCCGAAACTCCTGGGCAGGCCCATAGTGGTGGTGGTGGGAGTAGTGTCCTGCTTCATCCGTGCTTCAGAATCCGGGGGAGATCAAGCAGTCTGCAGAACTTAGCTTACGGGCTCCTAAAAAGAGCCTTGTGTAAAACTGTACTAGAGGAGTGTCTTTATTTTAAATTTTCATTCAAATAGAGTACATGTGGTTAATTAAGGAAACTCTCCAATTACACTCGATGGGGCTCAGCATCAACGGAGTTGGAGATGTGGAGCCATTCCCCAGCAAATTCGCCCACCCTAACGCCTCCCTACCACCCCCCTGCATAAACCAAAATTTCAACCCCGAAACAATTTAACTTAAAATAGTCACTTTTAAAACATAAATGCATCGTCAAAGACGTATTTATTCTCAGTTATAGCCCGAGAATCGACGTGAGACTGTTGAATTTGAACTGGAGCATAAATAGGGTTCGCTTGTGTCAGTAATGCACTCTGCCTCTTTCTTTGGCTTAGGCCCTCAGCGCTTCCAACCTCTGCCCCGGCCCAAGTCTGCTCCCCACTATTCCCGTGATGTCCCTTCTGCCACTTGACCCAGCCAATAGAGACAGCCTTGTCTCAATTCCTTCCTAAATTTGAAGGACTGAGGATTTCCCGTTACACTCCGTTTACTCGGAGTTTGCGGGGAAGGTTTGAGGAGGATGGAGGGGATGTGAGGAAGGAGTTCTGAGTCAGCAGAGCTCGCAGAGCAGAGAATGCTGTGAGCGTTTCACAGCTGAAGCTCTGACTCTCACCTCTCTAAAATGAACCACAGCATGGCAGTTATCACCGGCTGAAGAGGTAGCAAATGTCCTCTCTGACTGCTTGTAATTACTAGGATGCCTGCTTTTAGAGCCAGGGAGTCTCTTTTCAAAAAAAAAAAAAATTACCAAAACTTTAGAGGACGCGGGCCAAGGAGACTTCGGCATGGAAAGCCAGGCGTCCGGGGACCGGGTAAGGCCTCCTGGACTCCTCGAAAGCAGTTCACACCCGGACCAGCCAGAGGCGGGGCACGGCCCACGCGAACTCAGCCTCGCGACTTCTGTGGAGGACATCAAAGAGAAAGAGGCGGGATCGAAATTTAGACCAGAGTAAAGGAACTGCCTAAGGCAGCGGAATTGGGGTGTGGAGCTGGAGGCCCCAGGACCCTGTCGCAGGGGGCGCAAAGGAGGTGCGGCTGGGGACGGCAGTTACAGGCTTTGGCCACTGCCATTTCCCCGCAGAGGGAGCGCCTCTGAGCCGGGAGGAGTCCCCAGACTCCTTCAACATGCTGTCTGCGACTCCTGGATCCCTAAGGACAGCTCATTCCCTCTCCAACAGGATTCTCTCGGTGAGCAGAGAATCTGCTCCACCTTGACTGTTCAGCGTGTAAGGAGGACTCGCCCAAGAAGACTCTTGTCCTGAATTTTCTTTCTTTCTTTCTTTTTCTTTTTTATTTTATTTTATTTTTGTGTAGGAGCCCCGATCCCTCCCTTTATTCTATTTTAGCTGGATAGATCACTACTCGCTGAGCGAAACCTGAAGCTCCACTACTGGGATCGCACTGTCTACCGCACCCTTGGCCTGCAGGCGCACTGCGGGGGAGCCCCTGGAAACACACCGGCAGCCCCTCCGACCAGCGATCCTCGCTCCCTATTGGCCCCCCGGTTCCCGCCTCCCCACCGCCCCTTCCTCCTCTGCGGCCCCGAGTGGCGTCAGCACGCCAGCCGAGCGTGGGCTTTAAAGGTCCTCTAGCTGGAGCCCGGGCGCTTCCGTCCCGGAGCGCAGTCCGGGCTAGAATCGCAGGAGTAGGAGGGGAGCGAGCCAGAAGGATCCCAAGCCGCCGAGCGCGGTGCCCCTTTCTTCTGTCGCGGATGACTTGGGAGCTCGGGCCCAAGAGCCGCCCGCACAGCACGCCTGAGCTCCGCGGAACCAGAGTTGATGAAAAAACACCTAACCGGCTCCGCTGCGGAGAGCCATGAGCTGTCTGGATGTTATGTACCAAGTGTATGGTCCTCCGCAGCCTTACTTCGCAGCCGCCTACACGCCCTACCACCAGGTACGTATCTCCCCCGGGTCAGGACCAGGACTTAGGGGGCCGGTGGCGGGTCCCCGGCTTGCCGGAGCCTAGCCAGTACGCCGAGGTCCGAGGAGCGTCCTGCCTGAATGCGGGGATCGCTACGGTGCCCAAGAGCTGATTGTACAATTAGCGAACCCCTTTGGCTTGTCCTTTCGCTGTCTCTGGAAGGCAGCTACATCCTGCTGGTGCGCTTCTGGGTCTTCCTGGGAATAATCAGAGGAGAACGGCACAGGCTGGATCTTTTTCACATGGTCTGTCAGACTCCAGATTCTTCGAGCCTGGTGCAGGTGTGGGGTGGGGGGAGGCTGCGGATAGAGCTCACACGGGGGTGGAAAAACAAACTTTGGTCCCAAAGGGGAAAATGACCAAAAAGCAAAGGCCAGTCTTTCTGTCTGAGATGCAGAGGCCTGCACGTTCTCTTTCCAGCAAGCTTATCTCCGGAATAATTTCTAACATTGCAATCTTGGGCTATCAGAACAATTAATTCTAGAACCAATGAATTAGTTTTAAAGGGCACTGAGCAGAATGCGTGCGTTTTGTTATCTTTTGCTTTCAACTTTATGGGAGTGCGATTGGCCCGACAGAGGCGAGCTTCTTAGACAACCCTTAGCCTTTCTGGAGACTGAGTAGCTGAATCAGTCAGCCCTGCTTTCAACAAACTCACTTTTAAGAAGACCGCTCAACCCTGGTTATGCAAACTTTTCAAGTTCTGTTTATTTCTGCCAGTTTTTCTTTTCTTGGGGCTTCGTCTGTTTGAACAATTTTTCTTTCCATTTCCTCAGCTGACATATCAGAACCCGGGGACAGTAGTCTAGGAAAAGAATGAAATCATACACCTGGGGGGGGGGGAGATTGTAGGGGTCTAGACCAGGTTCAAAAGTGAGGGCCCAGACTACTGCTTTGGGGAACTTGAAATCGTGGTATGCCCATATGCCTTAGTGGATACTTTCGTAAATTTTGTTTGCCAATTCACAATGTCTATTCGGAAATTTCCCGCTGATGGAACGGGTAGGTTTTGCCTTTTATTTTCCTCCCTCCTCTTTTTCTCTTTGAAACTTTTCAATGTAGAGTTTGTTTTGTCTCAATGTTAATTTTAGGAATCACCAGAGTCCCTTCTTATAAACCAGCTGGGAATATGGCATGTAGGAAATGATGATATTAATAAATTGTTGGAGCTCCTTTCCAGGATGGGAGTATTGCAAAGATCCTGGTTGGTTTTCTGTCTGGTCCTTTCTCCTCCTGGACCCTGGACCAATCAATCTATTGCCTTAAGAGCTCCAGTTCGTTTTCATGTGACTGGGGCCCCCCTTCAAGGCCATCTCTGCCCTTAGAATGTATTAACACCTCTTTCAATCCATCGTTCATTTCTAACAAAGTGTTCTCAACAGCTGCACTTGGTTTTTAACATTACTATCAGACATCACCATTTACTCAGCCCCCCAGCCAGGATCTTAACATTTCTTCCTTCTGCTCCTTTTTATTATTTCCTCAGTAAGTATGGAGATGGTGAGGGTGGAAGTATTCATAATCTACTAGTCCACTGCTTTTTCCTTAAAGAGAAGCCTACTTAAAAACTGAGATACTTTTGAGTATGGGTCACCAAATATCAGCTTGCATTTATTAAAATCACCCATCTTTCCGCAATCACAATGTTATCCCACATTTTTGCCCCATATGATTCATTAGTACATGGGATCATTGCAAACTTTTTGTGGGCTTCATCTTTTACATTCGTGGTTGCAGGAGGTGGACTTTTGTGGGTGTTTTTCCTCCGTTCTACTATGAGGAGGACGTTTAATCCTGCATTTTGTGCTTCTGCCCTGGATTCTGAGGCAGGGAACAGTCAGGCCCTAATTGGACTTGGGTGTCCTTTACCCTTGGAGTTGGCTTTCAAAAATATATCTGTCCTGAGCCCAGCTGAGGTCAAACTTAGCCCATAACGTGGCTGCGTAGATGTCTTCTCAAACCTTCACCCAGACATTTTAGGAGAAATTTCCATGTGGCCCACCAGCAACTCTGAGGAGACTTCCAACCAGGGACAGCAGTCTCCTCTATGAAACCAGTCTCTTGCTGGGGTGTAGGTCGGGAGGACTGCTGCCCCCTTATTGCTGGTTTCATACTGAGAGTACAAAAGGTAGGCACCGATGCTACTTTCCCCATGGATACCTTAGGGAGTGGGATGAGGGAATTCAGTCTAAACACAATTTGTGATCTCTTTTGAAACTGACATCTCTATTCTTTCTCTCTTTGATCAGAAACTAGCCTATTACTCCAAAATGCAGGAAGCCCAAGAGTGCAATGCCAGCCCCAGCAGCAGTGCCAGCGGCAGCTCGTTTTCCAGTCAAACCCCAGCCAGTATCAAAGAGGAAGAAAGCAGCCCAGAGAAAGAATGCCCACCAGAGGCAGAGTACATCAACTCCCGCTGCGTTCTCTTCACCTATTTCCAAGGGGACATCAGCTCCGTGGTGGATGAACATTTCAGCAGGGCCCTGAGCCAACCCAGCAGCTACTCCCCCAGCTGTACTAGTAGCAAAGCACCTAGGAGCTCTGGGCTCTGGCAAGGTGAGTATGGAGCCCTGCCGGGAGGAACAGAAGGAGGACCCTGTCCATCTGGGGTCCACCTACAGGGACCCGAGGAGATGCAGCTGAAAGAATAGTAGATGTCAGAGAGGGGTGAGGAAGAGCATTTAGAGAAGGTCAGGAAAATGAAGAGGAAAAAGGGAATGGGTATAAGATCTCCTATGAAAGAGGCAGATATTAAACCAGAAAAAAACACTGGCCTTGAAATTCAAAGTTTGTGTCTTGACTCCTCCACTTCCTAGCAATATGACCTTGGGTGAGTCTGTTAACCTCTTTAAGGTCGCTCTATTTACTGGTATCTAAAATTAGAATAACACTTGCCCTCCTAACTATCCCCAGAGAAGGCTGGAAGACTCCAACATAAAAATGTATGTAAGTGTGCTATGGAAAATGAGAGGTTTCCATCACCCTCCCAAAACAGGAGGTAGAGAATCTTCGCCACCAATTTACAGAGCACTTCCCAATTTCGGAAAATTTGCCCAGAGGAATAAGTTCTAGACCTCCCCTGGAAGCAAAACTTACTAAAACTGATGTATGCCTTTTGCCAATTTCCAATTATTAGTGAAATCCAGAAACAAAAGTGTCTCAATAAGTAGAGTAACAAAGAAAGAAACATGTAGGTACTGCCAAACATCTCTAAAGTTTCCCCCACATTTCCTCTTTATTGTTCTACCATCTTCACAAAGTACTACTTTACCCTAGCCTCGGACAATAATTTATTGGAAAAGTCAACTAAATCTCCCTTCTATTCTAAAATTTCAACTTCCTTTATTATCAACAAGACAAAGTTTGGGGGAACCATTAATCTAAGCTGTTTTGTGTGTATGGCAAGCTGAGAAATGAGGACTTTGTGGAAGGAAGGAAGGAAGGAAAGAAAGAATTTTCATTCATTCATTTTCATTTGTCTGTTGGGGGAAATGACAACATACACTTTTTTTTTTTCTTAAGAGAGTTTAACACTTTGCACAAGCCTTCTCCATAGACAAGACCCAAAAACATTAGTTTTAAATACAGAAAATTTTTTTTATTCTTCAGTTGGCAAAAATATTTTTAACAGGAAGGCTGTTCACCGTTTAAAAAGCGTTTTCAAATCATTTAGAATTCTCTAGCATATGGTGCAGAGACCTTCTACAGGGGAAGTGCTCAATAAAGCTTCCTTGAATTAAGTAGCTGTATTTTTCTCCTTCACTACCAATGGCAACAAATAAATTTGATCTAAATGCTGTTTCCTTAAAATGCTACCAGACTGTAGGGGTTGACAGTGGTACTTACCATAATTTTTTATTATCCCTGATGCCCTCACTTTGACTCAGAATGTTGACTAAGAAAGACCTGACCCATCGTGTCCCGCTGTGCAAATAATACAACTACCCTTTTCATATGACTAGTTTACTCTTCTGCTTGAGTTCCTGGGAAAAATATTTGTAAGAAGCTTTCTAGAAAGAAAACTAATAATAACAAGACTTCGATATTTGTCGATGGGCCTTCACGTCTATCTGAGAGGCCTTGCAGGGGCAGTTTCTGAAACAAGGAGGGCTGAGACTTGAGAAAGGCGAGTTGACTATGCGGTCGACTAAAGTGGAAAGAGGTATCTTTAGCTTCAGGAGAAGCTGAGGCTGAGAAAGGGAGGCCCGCGTCCGCTCTGGCAGCTGGCCAGAGAGGGGGAATGCTCTTTGCACCCCAAAACTTGGGTCTGGAGGGAAGGAGATCTCCGATATTCCTTCTCCTGCCGCTCCCCGGTTTCGGCACTGGGGACGCGTCCGGGAAATCGGATGAAGCCGACCATCTCCCCGGGCGTTCGCGGAAGCACCCCTTCGGCGGTGCCCAGACCGCGTTGTCACAGGCTGCAGCCCCCTTAGGCGCTGCTCCACAGGCGGAGGCTGCCCGTTTGCGCGGCGCCGGGACTTCCCGGGTCGCTGACTGCAGCTGGAGTAGAGCTGTCACTGGCAGGTCTGCGATTGCGTCTCGCGGCGGTGACACGCACCTCTCTTCCTCTCCTCCCCTCCGCCCGCAGACGGTTCCTTCCCGATGAGCCAGCGCAGCTTCCCCGCCTCCTTCTGGAACAGCGCGTATCAGACGCCGGTACCCGCGCCGTTGGGCAGCCCGCTGGCCGCCGCGCACTCGGAGCTGCCCTTCGCAGCCGCCGACCCCTACTCTCCGGCCGCGCTGCACGGCCACCTGCACCAGGGCGCGACAGAGCCATGGCACCACGCGCACCCGCACCACCCCTACGCTCTGGGCGGCGCCCTCGGAGCCCAGGCTGCCGCCTACCCGCGCCCCGCCGCGGTGCACGAGGTCTACGCGCCCCACTTCGACCCGCGCTACGGGCCGCTGCTGATGCCCGCCGCCTCGGGGCGCCCGGGCCGCCTCGCACCCGCCCCGGCGCCGGCGCCTGGCAGCCCGCCCTGCGAGCTCTCGGCCAAGAGCGAGCCGGCCGGCGCCGCGTGGGCCGCGCCCGGGGGACCCTTCGCCAGCCCCGCAGGGGAGGTGGCCCAGGGCTTGGGCCTCAGCGTGGATTCAGGTAAGCAGAGGAGGGAGTGTGACCTCCCTGGAGTCCCTCTAGTCCTGGTCACAGCTCTAGGCTGAGTGCGGGACCCCCTTTCTGAGGCCCGAGGGTCTGCATGACAAGGCTGTGTTTCAGCTGACAGATGACCCTGTGTTATCAGAGTGGGTGGGACGAGAAAGTAAGGATCCTGCCCTAACCTGGCTGGTAATTCTTAAAAGAAGACTTCTTTTGAAAATAAAATTTTGTGCTAAAGTTCTAGCTCTGCGCTGTTCAATAGAGTAGCCATTATCAAGTAGCACTTGATATGTGGCTAGACCAAATTACGAGGTGCCGTCGGCGAATAATACACACTGGAATTAAAAAACTGTGCAAAGAAAGAATGTAAAATTCACCTCATTCATGTTTTTATATTGATTGCTTGGTGAAACATTTTCAACACATTCTGCATCAAATATATTAGGTTAAATAAAATGCATTATTAAAATTAATTCTCACTTGTTACGCTTTTTTTCACTGTGGCTGGTATAAAATTTGGAATTATGCCTGTGGCTTCCATTGTATTTCTATTGGACAGCTCTGATCTAGAGTACCTGCAGAGAGGGTAGTTTAAAACCCTCTGTGACTTGGGGACAGTTATAAGGAAAGAAAAATATGTGACTCTGATATTGACTAAATTGCCACAATAAAAAGGTCTCTTAAAAGGTAAACCTTTAAAGAACATAGTAATGCTAAATCTCTGACTTAAAGAGTAGAATTTGAAAGGTACATTCAAATAAGGTTTTGGATTTTTTTTTTTTTTTGCTTTCTTTTCTTATTTTTAGGGCAAATAAAAAAAAAGTTATGTAATAAGTGCACACTTGCCTTGTAGTCCTGCTCCCCCTTCCTCCAGGTGAAGATTTGACTTTTCTATTTGCTTTGTGTTTACTTTCATTTACCAGACTTTTGATGAAGGCTGTGACTTTCACAATCAAACAGTAGTGTTCATATTTCTCTTTCCTTAAATACCCTGTGCCTTCCTTCTCCCACTCCTCCTCTCTCCCTCTCTTTCTTTCCTTCCTCTCTCTCTCTTTCTCTCTTCTAATTTCAGGTGTACAGCCTCAGAACAAAAACAAGGATGTGTACTGGTTTTAGACAGCCAGCTTCTTCCCTGTAGGTCTCTGCAATAGTACAGTTGGTGGCACTCAGAGCTCAGATGGAGTGGGTTTGTAACAGCTTCTGATCTTGGTTTGCAGCTCGCCGCTATTCTCTTTGTGGTGCATCCCTCCTGAGCTGATCTGCTGACCCAGGGTTTCCCCTTCCCTTTCCCTCTGACCAGCCTTGGAGGCTCAGCACCTGTGCCTCTCACTTCGTGGATGAGGACGTGGGGGGAAGGCAGAGACTTCAAACTTCTCCGTGTATGGGGAAAACCAAGAACCATAACTACAGAAATTTCGTCTAATACTAATTCCCACTGCTGTAAGAGCGGATGGATCCAAAGACTCTGAATTATGTTGGCCAAAACAGTGGAATTATCTGTGGTGAAATCACTTAGTCAGGTGATAGGATATCATAAGCTTTCTTGGAAAGGGGGAAAGACAAAGAGACTTTTGGTGTGAATATTTTTTATGCTGATGTGAATTCTTTCCTTAGGTAGTGTGAGCATAGCACTACTGACATGGATATCCTCAGATTTAAAATTGTGTATTTGCATCGAAGACTGTGGTAGAGATGTAAAAAGAAGCAGATTCCTTCTTCCTCTGCGCTCAGCCTCCAGCTCCCTTCCTGCCCATCATCTCCCCACAACACCCACTCCAGACACAGAGAAACACTTTTTCCTTTGGACTGTGAACATGGAAGCCTCAGTCTGAATGTGAGTGGCAAGTGGCTTATCTGGAGCCACCTGCCCAAGTCTTACTGCAATGCAGCTGTTGTAGGACAACTGTTTAAAACTCCAGAAATACATCCGTCCACCAAGGTGGCACTTCCCAGTGTTTGGCAGAACAATTGCAATGGCACTGGATGTATTTATATATATGTATGTATGTATATCATTTTTTTTACAAGGAACATTTTACGATGAAAGAAGAGACTCTTCTCTGCTTGCTTTCCCACAAACTCTGTCCTTCCGTCTATGGTCTGGATGAAAAAAGCAAAAAGAGACCCCAGTTTTTCCTTGGGAAAGAACTAAGACTCATCACAAGGGGAAGAAACGTCCATGGAGTCTGCAATACCTCAAATATTTTTCTCAGTCTGTGTGGTTTGGTCACTTTAGTGTTGGGGCAGGGGCAGAGGCCTGTGCCTGGGCAAAGCTGAAGGCGATGAGGAAGAAGAAATGAACATTAAAGATGTCTATTTACTGTGGGTTCATTGTGTTGTTTCATCGAAAGAAAATAAATATCTTAGTTTTTCTTTAGTAAAATAAAGTAATTTATGGTAGTGTGATCCGATCGGTAATATTACATGTGTGCATATATGACTATATCTATATGCATATTTATGCTTCTTTGTTGTTTTTCCAAAGTGTTTTCTGTGTTGTGAAATCTGTTAACCCCTTCCCATTTCTAAACAAACCTGGAGATAAGAAGTTAGGTGAACCCTCTGTCGTTTCACAGATGAGAATATCATGGCCACCGAAGAAGCCAAGGGCTTACCACCTGTTAGCATTCAGCAAATTAGAAACAGACAGTACAGAAAGCACTGCTTGTAGACCACTCAATCACAGAGGAGGGGATTGTTATTAGTCCTAAAATTCTAAACTCTTAAGACACTAGAGTCATTGGTTAAAAGTGCTTTAGAAATATTGGTGATTGTGTGTGTATATATATATATATATATTTTTTTTTTTTTTTTTTGGAGACAGAGTCTCACTTTGTCACCCTTGGCCCTTGGTAGAGTGTCGTGTCATCACAGCTCACAGCAACCTCAAACTCTTGGGTGATTCTCTTGCCTCACCCTCCCAAGTAACTGGGACTACAGGTACCCACCACAATGCCCAGCTATTTTTAGAGACAAGGTCTCTCTCTGGCTCAGGCTGATCTCAAATTATGAGTTCAAGCAATCCCCCCCCACCCCCGCTTTAGCCTCCCAGAGTGCTAAGATTATAGGCGTGAGCCACCACACCCACCATGGTGACTTTATATTTTAATAAGCTAGACTAAGAAACCAAACCTTCCACTAGGAATAAAATATATATATATATTATTGAAAAATTATGTTTTCTTTTTTTGTATTCTTTTGATACCAAAGCTATTTTTATTCTTTCACAGAAATTTCCAGGAGAGAGATTTTGTATGATATTCAAATTGCCCTTGTACATTTTGGAAGTCTAATAATATTAGCCCAAATTTTGACTTTCATTATAATAGGAGAGGCAAATGTAATTTATCTTGGGCAATAGTCTCAGCAGTTGGGAGCAGCTAAGGAAGCTCAGAGAATGAGCTTGGCAGAGTTACCCATTCCCTCTTTCTATCATCTGGGTACCTGTGAGGTAGATGTTACCATTACAAGAATGATATTACTGTTTTTGCTCAGATGGAAGCTACCGTATGATTGTGCTACAACCAGATGTGATAACAATAATAATAATTAATGTTAATTATTTATCTTGCACCAGGTGTTGATCTAAAGGCTTCTACACAGATTAACTCATTTAAGCCTCACAATTCTGTGCAGCATTTATTATTATTATATCCTTCTTACCTACCACAAAACTGAGGGTCACAGAGGAGAAATAACTCACACAATCAGTAGCAGAGCCAGGATGCCAACCCAGGGAACCCAACTGCTTGTCCAGTTCCCATTTGTCTCTTCGCTGTTCAGCTTTGGTCTTATTTTCTCCATTTCAATAGATGAGTAAGGGAGGGGCAAAAATGGAAAGGCAAAGATTAATGCTTTCTAGACCTAGAATCCCAGATCTCAAAGGAGTTGTCGTAGGGCATTGTCCTAACTCCATCAAATGACACAGCCGCTAGACCATTCAGTCAGAAGCAGATTTCTTTTCTTCTCCAGGAGGGAAGTATTATTGCTTCTCTTATTAATTCACTCCAGTATTTAACAGCCTTAGCTGCTCTGAAATTCTTCACACCCTTAGGAGGGTGTGGGCTGGAGGGAAATGCTCTAACCAAGCCATGTAAGAGTTAGCCTGAGGTTTGGACATTGAAGCAATAACTAAAATTAACTTTGGACTTCTCTGTGGATTTTTTTTAATCCATGTTCCACTGGCACGGATCACTGGTATATACAAGCATAAGTAAAATGTGTTTAGTCTCAGTGGGCTTTTCAGAATTTGCTACTCCGTATGCTGTGGAAGACAGGAAAGGGTGTATTTTCGGCTACACGTCTCCAAGAATTTCTCCTGGAAGCAGCTCTTTACCTGTGCTTCACCTGTGTTAACACCCACAGGGTCTATGGCCCAACACCCAGGGAGCATATACCCAGCCACGAGGTTCTGATTACTGCAACCTCTCTGCTCAGCTGCATCTGACCCGAATATCAGGTTGCTCATTCACTGGGACTGGCCTTTGGGGCAATCCCGAACAGACCGTCCAGACTGCTGAGCCAGTCCAGGCTCCAGAGACCTGGCACATGTGACACACGAAGCACAGCATTTCCCTCCAGCCCACACCCTCCTAAAGCAGAAGTGCAAGGCGACCTCCACCTTGAACTGTAAGGATTTGGTTCTGTGTGATCAGAGCATCAGAGAGAACGCAGGTGAATTACCAGCCCTAACTGACATCCCGGGCCCACCAAGTCACACAAAATGTAGCAAACTTCCGTGCCTGTCTGCAAATAGTAGTGAAACCATATAGGTTAGAGAAGGATCTAGCAATTGATAAAAGGACATTCAAAGAAATGAGAGATGGCATTAGAAAAGGCAAACGTGACTTTTTACACGTGTTAAACCTGGTTAGGGATCTAAGGGAAAGATTGCATTCTGTTCTAATCATACCCACGGCCTTGGTGTCCTCTTCACCCACAGCTTCCCCTTTGCAGTTGGCCTAGGCCAAGGGAGAGGTGATGAAAAGGGGAGAGATGGCTCTCCACCACCAAGTAATCCTCCTGCCGATTGCCCGCTGGCTGAGAACTCCGTCTCCCAGCTTCAGGGAACTCTATCTGTTCTACTCCTTCAGTTTAAAAAGAGTTGCCATCCCATCTCGTTTCCCCTTTGAAGTTCTATTTCAATGCATGGCAAATTCTAGCAATGACTTAAGATTGATTCAGGCCGGGGTGGGAGAGAAGGTAGAGGCAGGGAGTCTGAAGACATCCCTTTTCACTCTTTCTCGGTGAGTATGCTATGTTCTGTTCCCTTCTGCATCTGGAGCAAACAACTCTTCGGGTAACTTTAACTTTCATTTTGCTCGGAGTCACAAAGCCTGCATTTCTATACATCCAAATGCCATCTCCATAAATTGCGTTTGGAATGTAATTCAGGAGCATCGGTGGAAAAATTGAAAGATGTTTGAAAGACTTGAAAAATAAACAAAACTGAAAGACAAAAGATCCCTTTATAAAATTGCCTTACTAGCTTGTTGACAGTTTGCATGCAAATAATTCACATTTTGATTGTACCGGTCAAGGTGCTTGTATATTCCATTCTTCCTTGCTGGATTTTTAGGGTTTATGATATTTTCCTAAAATCTGAAGTAAAGGAAGGTCCTAAAGACAGTATCATTATCACAGTTGCTGTCTTCGTGTAACTGAACTTGGGACATTTACACAAGCAGCACGGTTCAACAAACATGAATTTCACAGTTCCTAAGTACTGGCTGTTCCTTCTTGCCTGTAAATAAATTAAACTCTGATATTACAAAAAAAGTATCCACACAATAGAATCTATCCACAAATACTGCACACATGCATACATGCACAGATGCAGACCTAAGGAGAAATCAGAGGCATCCTGCCCCCAGACAGGCATAGGCACAAATGATTATTCTCACTTGACAGACCAACTGTATGACTGTTTCCTTGTATTTCAATCCAGCCCCAGAGGGCTGGATCAGGAAAGAGACACTTGATAGTTGCTGTTTCCGTGGTTGAAATATTTGTGAAGTTAACGCATAATCTGAAAGCAGAAGCTAATAAATTATAGGGTGCTAATTGGAGCTGGAGCGGAGCCGTCAATCACGTTAGCCGAAACGCAGAGAGACCCTCATAGCCTAAAAAGGCAAGGCAGCCTTCCCAAACCGCTGCCATTTGTTTCCAGCCATGACTGCTAAGCATGGCACCCAGGCAAATTGGCCCCTGACAAGAGCCGGCAGAGGTGATTCTCCTGATCTAAGTTTAAGAGATAGACAAATTTTCTTTTAGGGGAAAAGAATAAAATATTTTGCAGAAGAATTAATGTTTAACCTGTAGAGAAGTATATATATATATAATTTATTAGAAAAACTACTACTTTGGTAGAACTCATTACCCTTCATTTGGAATTTTTCACATTAAAAAAATAGGTTAAGTCAGTAAGAGACAAAAATCTAAAGTTCTTCACAATTCAGGGTCAGCAGGCCTACCTCAAATTACAGTATTTCTGTGAGTTTTACAATGAAACCAAGCTCTTCTAAAACAAAATTAAGACATTTAATTTCCTCTGCCTTACTAGAATTCAGTTCTTTCACTTAGAAAATTAACAGCAAGCATATTTTCCATTTCTTTGTTTTGTTTTTAGAATCTTTAGTAAACTCTAGTTCTACTTATCTCCAAGGGTTGCAAAATGGCTAATCTTGGCTTCCTCAAGCTATCATCCTCTTATTATTATCACCTTCCTCTTATTTCCATGTCCTATGGGCAGTGCACACATGACTAACACATAATTATTTCATATAAGAAATTTAGGGTAGGCTCGGCACCTGTGGCTCAATTGGCTAAGGCACCAGCCACGTACACCTAAGGTGGCAGGTTCGAATCCCCAGCCCGGGCCCACCAAACAACAATGATGGCTGCAACCAAAAAATGGCTGGGCATTGTGGCGGGCGCCTGTGGTCCCAGCTACTTGGGAGGTGGAGGCAGAAGACTCGCTTGAGCCCAGGAGTTGGAGGTTGCTATGAGCTGTGATGC